>JAUZSU010086101.1:0-20188 GCA_034780255.1 Parotocinclus maculicauda
TGGAATAAGGCTGTAACGTAACAAAATGTGGAAAAAGCGAAGCGCTGTGAATACTTTCCGGATGCACTGTAGGTAGTGTAAGGTCAAACAAAGGAGTACTATTTACAATATTACAGGATGCCATTTACAAGTAGCTGAAAGTCATAAAAACACAAGTAACTTGCACAATAAATAATCTCTAATTACATCAATCAAGTGAGAACAGTCTGTACCCCAAACTTGAACTAATGAGCTTAAACAAAGGCATGTGGTGTGTAAAGATGAATTGAAAGATTTAATTGGAAAATGCCAATTTAATGTTCTCTTAAATTTTAAACCAGTGTTTTGTATGTTTTTATCTGAACACCTAAACCAATGTAAGAATAATAATATGCTCTAGGCTTTTTTGTAAGAGCAAATACCAACTGGTTTCTTTTCGTATTGCCTCCCTTTTGAAAGTCATATGAAAGCCTTTGTAATAGACATATAGGAAATTAAAACTGGGAGGTAAGGGCCTCTCGCAAATGTTTTATCTACTGCCATGAGCAAGGCAGAGGTTGCTTGTTTTCTGGAAGTCTCTTTTTAATAGTTATTGTGTATGATTTTATTTTATTTTTAATTTTTAATTTTTTTTTTACACATATTTTATGGTGTTTGTTGGAAATGCATAGTTGGTGCCAATAGTCTGATGTCCATCAGGTTTTCACAGAATTCAAAATTTAAAAAGAGCATCTTATGTTACTGTTACTGCTTCGCTTTCCTGTCTTCAAATGCACCCATAATTGCTCAGTTGCTTTTAGCTAAGGTGGCCGTGGAGGAAAGTTCGAGAGTCAACACTCATTAATCTTATTTTCGAAAAACAACTACATATATCTATATGTACATCAACAAGTATACAGAGCTATACTGCAGCAGAAAGATTTAATTGTGAGGTAGGGAATTACTGAGGGAGAACTCGAGTGTATTATAAACATAAAATTGGAATGTTGGTATTTTAAACATTTAGAGAACAACTGTGTTAGCATGTTTTAGGAAGTTAAATTTAATTTAACTGAAAAACTATTACTGGCTAGGACCATAAAATGATTTTTCATTAGGTATTGTCCCCACACGTAATCCTTTTTGTATGATGTTTGCCATATGTACCATACTGTGCAGAAATCATAGGCCACCTTTCAATTTGTTGTTGTAGCATTTCTAATGACCATATAATATATAACATATTGCTGACAACTGGACCCAAAAAAATTGAACTTGGATTTATCACTTCATACTACTCTTTTTTTCCCTAATATTCATTTTAATCTTGTTTCATCCTGTTCTTCCATTTTAAAAAGACCAGACCCACTTGACATCTCGAAGAACCTGCCAGATGTCGCTATTGCTCTAGAGCACTTGCTAGTGTGACCTATAGAAGATTTTCTTTCTTATAAAGAAATTCTGATTACACATTTCTTGTCATTTCTAACTGTATTCTAATAAAGAGATATAGATATATAAAGAAAAATAATTGTATATGGTTGTTATACCATTGCTAAAACAATTGTATGGCTAATCTTAAGGTGGCCTAAGACTTTTGCATGGTAGGGTAGGTAACGTGGAGTTTGTACATTGTAAGACCGAGTACTTGTTAGTCCTTTGCTGTGGGTGACTTGCAGTGGTACAACACCTACACCACAGCATTCCAGTGCAGCTTTACTGATTAAAACCAGCTTTGATTTAGCCAGAGTAATCACTGGACCCTGCCTAAGGGGTGTGAGAATAAAAATATCTGCTTCTGTGCATGCATGTGATCCTAGCATCTGGTAGAATGACTCCTCTAAAAATCGTATGATGTTTATTTGGTCCTTGAGCTTAAAGGGAAGTCTTGTCTTTCTGTGTAACAGTGGTGAATACAGCAGAAATTATTTGTTGTAATTAGGCCCAGCAGTTTAGGTTGGAAATCTAAAATACATGCTTCTAGTTGTCTGTGGGAAATTAAACAGTTTGTGTTCTTACATAATGTGTATAATGAGTTTGTTCTAAAGCAGGTGGTGGGCTTTTTTGCCAAGAGTAATGCTGTCATGGCTTAGCTTTATAACTTGTTGGTTTCTTTGGATCATGCAAGTCTTTAAGTGCTGTCAGTTAACTGCTAATTAACTGCGAAGCCATGTAGGTGTTTTAATGGCAGGTCTGTGATTACCACATTAAAATTGGCTAGAAGATTTGACCTGTCTCACTACTCCTGGTTAAGTGAAGACTCTAATCACAGCCAAAAACTTCAGTAAGCAAAACAAACTTTGAAGTTTGAGCTTTGATATCAGGGTTTCAGTTAAACTTTAGGTCAGTATGTACACACCCTTTGTAATTAGTGGTTTCTGTGTTTTAGCCACACTCACCATGAACAGGTTCATAATACGAAGCGTATGGGTGTGGAATCTCCATAGACAAAGAGTGGAAGTAGAATGAATTGTATTGAACACATAACATCATTTCATAGGCTTCCACCTTCCCAAGTAGACAATCAGCTCAATCTGCCCTGCCCTCCTAAAAAATGGTTCGTCAGCTTTGATGGAGAACTTGACCTACCTCCATCAGAATTGACGAATTGTTATTGTCAAAAATCAATGCCTGACATCACAGTCATGTGGAAACGTTTCTCAGAACAATAAAGAATGTTGTGGAGGTCTTTGGCTGTATAGTGTGGGCTTTTTCTCTGCTTGGCTTGCAAGACTTTCATGTTTTCACAAACTTGTTGCTGTGCTTTAAGGTAAGTCTTTTGTTTCGAGGGTGAATAACAGGGTTATCCCACGCAGTGCTGATAAACTAAAATGATGCAATTCCTCAATAGCAGGTTTCAAAACAGATCAGATGTAATCTAACAACAGCCATTCCAACTTTTGCTGTGAGCTGTCCTGGCTACTCCCAGATTTTGGTAGCTCTGTGTACTTATTTAGGGACATTTTAAAAGGTGAAAACATTTATTCAGATTTTTGCCTTTTAAAATATTCACCCCTTGACCTTTTTGTAGTGTTAGAACCTCAAATTAAATGTACTTTGATGACTACTGTTTCACGAACACATTTCTTAACAACATGAATGGGAAAATATCTTCTCTTATTGGGCCTCAGTGGCTAATTAAACAAAAAGCAGACGTGTTACCTGGTCACATTCTTTTTTTTCCTGCAATTTATATCTGCAAGTTTTTTAGACTATGTATCGATCAGCTGTTAACTCTGGCAAAATTGCTCAAACCCTGACACATTTTAGACCATAGAAATGTCTGATACGCAGCAATGCAAAAAATCTTAACAGTTTCTAAATCAGTTTGAGGTCTTGGGGTCGACTTAGGGATACAAATACACTGCTCACAAAAATTAGGGGATATTTCATTATTGAACCACTCCTTGGCATTTAGCAGTATGCCTATGGTTTTGGTGTTGTTAGAAAATGTATCCTACTAGCAATGTGATGTTGCAAACTGGAACAGGTATCCTTCCAGATTCTTCCTCCAGCATCATGCAGCCACCACCATGCTTCACTGTGGAGATGGGTAATGAGCAGTGTTTGTTTTTTATCATACATGTCTACAAGGTCAAAATGTTCAGTTGGTTTCATCACACCAAAGGATATTTTCCCCAAAATTTGCTGTCTCCTACATGAATTTGTCAAAATCCAAATGTGATTTTGTACATTTCTACGTGCAAGTCTTTTAAAAAGCCAAGTGTATTGACTTTTTGCTCTTTTGAATACTGTATTGAATTTCCACTCACCTCAGTGTTATGGGTTATCTGTCATATATTTTAGTAAGTACACCTGTTCAGCTTCTCGTTAACACACTTGTTTAATCAGATCTTCACAATGAAGCAACTCTTCTGTGAATTTCTACTGTAGCATTTTGTGTAGTTTGGGCTTGTGGTGGTGTAATGGTGTGGGGGGATAGTTTCTTGGCACGCTTTGGATCTTTTGATATTAACTGAGCATTGTTAATTACTGTTTTAACAAGTTTTACTACTTTTACTTTAACAGTATTGTTGCTGAACATGTCCATTCCTTTATGACCACAGTGTAGCAGGATAACGCGTCACATCACAAGGCTCAATCATCCGAGTGGTTTTTTTTTCCCCTCTTTGAAGGCAAAAGGGGGTCTAAATCGTTAACAACAGTGTACTAAAAGTGGCCAGTGAGTGTATAATTCCAGTTATTCCAGTCATTGCGATTACATTGTCATATTAATCTATTTTTTTAAATGTTTATATTCAAAAGCACTACACACATGTAGATTTGCATAAAACCTATAACATATAAGCGTATCTATACATTTTGATAAGCTAATGAACATGTACATCGTTTACCAAACAAGTGACCAGTGTCAGAGAAGCGTGTGGGTGAGCATTCTGACTGATACGGTTTAATTCCCAGACGTTAAAAGATTACTTTGAAGGTTACTGACTTAGATTTTAAAAAGCTACGAAGCATAAAAACCTCGGAGGCTTGTTTTCACTCTGGTTGTTGTCTCTCCTGAAATATGATCATGCAATACAGCAAGATGTTGGAACAGCTCTGTTCTAAGCTTTGTTCCTGTTTAGTTTTTTCTTTTTGAGTGGCACGTTGTGCAGTTTATACATGCGTGTTACCATTGAATGCATTATTCTTAGTCTATGGTTAATTTTCAACTTTACTCCATTGACAGATTATATTAAACCATATTAAAATAGGGTCCAAAATAACAGTGTAGCAGCCCAGTTCCTGTGGGAAAGCGTAACCCAATATGTGAGCTTTTGTGCATTTGTATTGGGCTGCGAAGGTGGGGAACCTTTGAAAACATCTCAGAACCCAGTGCTAAGTACAGTCTCTGATCATAACACCAACTCGTGCTGTGTTGTTTTTTTAAAGTTAGTTTTATTAGCAATAGTTTACAGCATTGACAAAGCTAAGTCGTACTCAAAAGGAATGAATGTGCATGTGGTGTGTTTAGATCGCTCATATAGGTGTACCAGAGTAAATGCAGTGCTTGAGAGATTGTTCTGTGACTGGCAGTTTTGTTTGTAAGACAAACATTGTGTGTGCTACAGCAGATAGTGATATGTTACTATATACTTATGATGTCAGTGCCTGGTTTAAAGATAACTTTTAAACTAAGACCTGAAGCAAGGGGGTGTGTCTTGCCTGTGATGAGCTAATCACATCTAATCACCCCAGTGGTTTTGCGTGGGTTTATGTCTTCACCCTTTTTTTCTGTGCGTCTGCAGTTTTTACTTTAGTAATCAGCTGTCAGTGTAGAGCAGACTGTCTTTTTACAGAATTTCTAAGCATACAGTCTTGGGTGTATTATATTTATTAATTTATATTCTGGTTATGCTTTATTTCAGTTTTACTGCACTTTGTAGTTCTACAATTGCATACTGTAATCCATCTGTTTCTCTACATATTTTTGTAGTCAGGACCCAAACTGGACCAGCACAGATCAGGTACTGTTTGGGCGGTAGATCATTCTTAGCACTGCTCCGACACTGTGTTTACATGCACTTAATAATCCAATTATTCAAGTATAAGCATTTAAAAAGCATAAATAGATTTCTTTGGTCAGAATAAGAAATTTTATAGTGCTGGGTTTTAATCTCAGTAATCGGATTTCGCACCACATGTAACCAATTCCCACAATTTCAGCCGGTTTTCTTAGTCTGCGCACGCACACAAACGTAACCCAACACAGTTCCCAGGTCTACTCATTGTAGGAAAATCTTTTTTTCCTTTAGCGTACCTTAAATGCTGGATCTGGCAACCCTGGAAGTAAACAGCAAAAAATATTTATTTATGATGATTTCTTTTGTGAGCTTGTTGGCTTTTTGTAAAGTAGAACTCGGATTACTGCCCGAGTCATGTAATCCTGGAGGTTTCTTAGGAAAAGTGCACGTAAACCCATTAATTGAGACAAAATCTGTTTTTTATACTGCAGAGACAGTTGCTGCACACTTTGTTATTGTTAGTCAACTTCTAATCCTACATCAGTGCTCACAGGATGCTGGTGGACTGCATTCATTCCAGCAGTGGCAGTGAGGTGGTCTAAAACTCCAGGAGCATTGACCCACTCTTTCCAGCACAACACACACTAGAACACCACCACATAAGTGTCACTGCAGTGCAAATCTGTGCTGGTCCCCGGGGGAGTCCTGACAATTAGAGAACAGAGGAATGGGGATTAACAAAGAATGTAGAGGGAAGGGATGGACTACAGTCTGTAATTCCAAATCTACGAAGTGCAGTAACCGTTACAAAGGCAATAGGGAATAATCAGAACATAAACTAAAAAATGTAAAATGCAAAAGACTTGCACAGTACCTTATTTTTAATAGACTTGTATCACATTATCGTTGTGTCTTTAAGTGTCATATATTTTTGCTGTATTGCCCACCCCTAATATGCCACCACATTTCAGTTGCTAGCGTTCTCTCTCTCTCTGATGATAAATCTCTGTGTACCTTTTGTCTCAGCATTTCTGAAATACTTAGGAATACGTCTGCGGTTGTGCTAAACCTGCAGTGTTCTGCATGATTGATCCATAGTAGGTGTGCTTAGTCACACTCTGTGCCTGCAGTGTCAGTGAGAAGTTATGGTATGCTTGGTTCTCACTGAACATATCAAAGCAAAAGCTCTCTCTTCTTCTATAAAAACCATGGCATTATTAAAAGCGATGTGGCACAGGACCAAGTTAATCCTTATCATAACATATAGAGAGCACTTAAGCAGAAGAATATTGCGTTCAAATCACACGCAATGAGCTACACATGTTCATGCAAATCCCTCTGATATTTTTGGCAGTTTATCAGATTCTTCGGCACATGGACACTCGGTGTTGTTGTTTTTTTTTACTTTGTCAAGTTAGCTTAAGTGGCTGTAATGTGTTGTTGAATGTAATGATAGATTGGGACACAGTTCAGTTGTGAAGTTAATGGTGTATATTATTTTATTAGTCATTAAAATATGTTGGGATTTTAATGTTGCTAAAAAAAAAGCACAAATTGTCTCCCTCTAGTCTCTGGTTTTAGCTACTGCAGTTCTCATCTTAATCTAAATGTTCAGTTTTAGTATACAGTCGCTCTGGATAAGGGCGTCTGCTAAATGCCATTAATGTAGTGTAGATTTTAAAGCAGTTTTTATTGCTGGCAATTTATATGGAAGCACTGTCTAAAGTGTCGCACATATCGTTTCCTGTTTCCCATCAGCTTGGTACAGTGCCTCTTCCCCTTCGTCGACATGGTGATGATTATGAAGATGGGGACCTGAACAAAACTCTAGGAGTGCAGCGCTTCCAGCAGATCCTCTCTTCAGCACCGCGACTGCCTGCTGAGCAGCACCGTATTTTTAATGAGGAAGACTTTGAGTGTAAGAACACCAGTACTTTTCATTCTGTATCAATTGAAAACTGGGTTTGGCCGAGTTCTGGACCAAACTCACATTTTGTGTCACAAGTGCATAAGTTTAGGTGAAACGTGAATCAGTTATATTATTCTGATCCGATCCAAGTTGTTATTTTAACTTTAGCTTATTTACACTGGCATTTTAGGTGAACCCTGTTTTATGTGCATTTCCCACCAGTACAATAAGAGCTATAGCAATATACAGTACTTGCAGTCCCATGTTCAGTTCAGTCCTAAAACAAGAAGCTATGAGCGCCTACCATAAAAGACAAAATACTGGCTCCCCTCCCTGACCAAGCAGACCAAACCGCATGGATCAGGTGCCATATTGAGCACACTACACTTGCCCATCAGCACCTCCAACACCCAATGGATAACCCACCAATATGTTGGGCCATTACTTCAATAAAACACATCCACTGAGTACAGCCTATACACAAGAATTCAATATTCCCAGATATATGCTGGGCACCCCCCTGAGCAGCAGTAAGATATTATTACCAGAAAGTGGGAATGGTGTAAAATCTCATACAAACAAACAATTAATAAATGACGTTCCTTTTCACATTATTTTTTTCATCTTAGCTCTTAAATTTTTTATTTACCCTTTGGTGTAGGTTAAACTATCTAAAGCACCACCACCAAAATTCATGATTATGTGTGAGGTTTTCCAGAGTCTCACCGACATCTGTTCAATTTTCAGACCACCGCCAGTCGTCCATGCACATCCACCATCCACTGTCTAAACACCTTCCATCTGATGGTAGAAGGAAAAAGGGTGGCCGCAAAAAGAGGAGCGGGAGGAGAAGAGGCTCAGCAAGCAGTGGTGGAGCTCCCACTATTGAGGAGGATGAGCTGGAAGAGGAAGGAGAGGAAGAGGTCTGCAGCCCCCCAGATCAAGAATGCAACACCAGTACGCCTACACCTGATGCAGATTTAGATCTTCAAAAGGAACCAGTGCAGGTATCCACACTCGCATACAGGCAGATTCCCAAACGAGTGCGTCAGTTCTGATCATCAGTGTGCTCTGTCTGTTTCCACAGTTCTTTGTGTGTGAAGAAGACCCTGGTAGTCCCGCTGTAATTAGGCACGATGTCGGGTCTCCACCTCGACAACTGTCCATTATTCCACAGTCAGCCATACACTTTAGCGGTGATACTGAGGATGCCACTACCACCGAGTAAGGGAACACACACACACACACACACACACACAAACACACACACAAACACAAACACACGCATATATAATACCATTCAAGTTTGGACACACCTGATTTAAAATTGTTTGGTTTTTTAATTTTAGCTATTTTATTCTCTGTCAGCTGTAATATGCAGTGCTGCTAGCTATCAGTTTTACAAGCACCATATTTATAATATAATATAATATACAATATAATATGGTTTTCCTAAATTAATAAATACATTTGTTATGTATTTCTTTTTACTATTTCTCTTTGCTTAGATTATCATTTTTTGCCATATTATGAAATTTTAAAACTGTAAAATGAAAGATTTCTTCCAAATAGACGTTAAGTTTTCATTAAGAAAAAAATCCATTGTTTTGAATCAATTTTTGAAATGGACAAACTTGGCTAATTGTATTTCTTTTTTTTTTTTTTTTTTTTGGCTTCTTGTTTTTATATTAGTCCTTAAGTTAAAAGTAGAGAAGTATGAAACCAATGAAGTACAGTTTGTACTTCACAGTGTGTGTGTGTGTGTGTGTGTACACTACTATATCGTATATATGTACTACATGTCTGTCTGTCTATATACTGCTCAAAAAATAAAGGGAACACTTAAATGTATATGCAATGTATATATAATAAAAAATACTGTGGAATATAATATATAATATATATTATGTAGTGAATCAGACACCGCAGTGCTGGAGCTTTTAAACACCTCAGTGTTACTTCTGGACTTAAAAAGCAACCTGTGAGCATGGATTAAACATTAGAGGAAGACCAACACAGACTCTGTAACAACAGTTGAGCTACTGTCTTTGAGTTTACATCTACAAGGTGGATTGTCTAATGGAAAGGACAGTGAGTAAACATGGTAGGGTCCAAAAATACAGTGTTTGCCAAAAAACAGTGGTGAAATTGCATGTATTTTGCATTTTGAAAAGTTCCGTAGTTCCATTTTATGCTTCAACAGACTTTAGCCCACTGTATGTAGTAATATGGATTTGAACAATCAACAAAACATGCAGCTTGACTACATTTTGGTGCAATTCTTGACTGCATTATGAAAGTGTAGGAATTGTGTTGTATTGTTTTTAACCATAAATAGGTTTCTTCCAAAGCTTGTTTCATTTTCCAATCTTAACTTGAACCCAAGTTTTTTAACGAGCATTCTGCATCACCTAGTTCATTATGACAAAGGAGCAGTTCTCTCAGCTTAATTATGGTACTGTAGCTTTTCATTCGAATGTATACAAGGCCTATAATTTTTCTTCGTTTTGGGTAGAGCACTCACACAGGCAGTAAAATAAAGTACTTAATAACACCTGTTTCTGCCACGCCTGCTGAATTTGCTATTTTAGTTCAGTTATCCAGATCTTGTGATTGAGATCTATTTCATCTTCAATATTGTGCATTCAATCGAGTGAAGTTATGAACCCACAGATCATCTTTCTTCTAAATGCACAAAATACAATAGATTTCATAGTTTTATGTGAAATAAGATAAATATAGCAATGAGATTAATAAGGATTTCACTTGCTCCCACATTTGCTTCTTCAGAGATGGAACCGGGTTCACAATACTCATTTATACTGGTCTCTGTGTCTTAACTCTGTTTAACAATGCCAACGCTGTTTGTATGGCCCAGTGGCAGAAGGTCATCTGTTCCAGCGGTGTACCCGCTCGTCACTTCTGATGCCGGCAACAGGCCAGCACGCTCCTACGACCTACAGGAGCGCCAGCGCCCCGGGGACCTGACGACCACTGACCTGGCCCACTACCAACACATGCCAACTGATGAGAGTGAGGCCCAGATGCTGGCCACCGTTGATCTGGATGGAATCAAGAGTGAGTAATTTGGCTCACTGAAAGACATGCACACATACAAAGTGACACCTTAAGGCAACAACTTTTGTGGCAAAAGTTCATCATTAGATTGTTTCATATTTGACTGAAGACCAACTGATGGTTATGTCTTGGCACCTGTTCAATCCCAATCTCTAAGTTTGCATATCCTCAGTGTCTGCATGGAACTCCAGGGACTTATTTGACTGCTTTAAATTAGCCCAGTATGTACACGTCTAACTAGTATTGATGTAACCCTGCTCCTCTTGTGTATATATTTATTGAGGCTGATGCAACATTGAATAAAGCAAATTAACAGAGCAGTCAATCAGTGCTGGTGGTATGATTGAAAAAGAAAAATGTTTTTTAATTTTATTTAATTAAATACCAGTTTAAAAATATATCACTCTATTTCATATCCTAGGTGTGGCTGACTGGGCTTTTATATAATTTCATAGCTTATTCTACTGTCAGGAGTATATAGAATATTAAAAAAAGAAATACTGTCATCAGGTATATAAGAGATGCTTTGGGGTTGAAATAGCTTCAGTCTAATAAGACCTAGTCCAGTCTTTTAATAATTTCTTTGGACTTGTCTGTCTTAAATATATTGTTACTGTGTTTGCAATTCCATTCAACTGCTTGCTATTCCTGTCAGTGCCTTGAGAAAATGCCTCTTCAAACAATATATGAGCCTTTGGCTTCACTGTTTCAATGGTGCTACAGGGTAACCGTATTGAAGCTGATGACCAAAATCGCATAGACACTGATCATTACAACACGTCTTTCTTCTGAAGGGAACGATTAAATTGCTGTTACCATTAGTGGCTCGACAAACTTTACATTATTTAGCCTCTTGGTATGAGTCTGGCTTTTAAAACAAACACTTCCACACTGCAGACACAGCTCTTTTATTATTTGCCAGTCTCACTTATTTTTTATCCTCCATCTGTTTTTTTGTTCTTTAATTTACCATACTGGCAAAGCATGTACCACTAGGGTATGCCATGCTATGCTATGCTGTATATTATGCTACCTGGCAAGGCAGTGAGCTGTACCCAACATGCCATTTGTTTTTGCCATGAAGTATGGTGTCAAGTGGCGAACAATATAAAATAAGCTTCTGCCTATTGTAGTGCAACTGTGGTACAGTATGGTGGTGTATGAAAAATCACACTGCACTGGATATTAAAAAGATATAGCACATAAACCACTATACTGCCCAGCACTACTCTCACTTGGCAATAAATCAGGAATTTAGGTCCAGAACTTCCCACGTTGCAATTGTACTCCTACCAAACACAATTCAGTTGTTTTCTCTAGTGCGTGTATGAGAGATTGAATGAGACAGATTGCAGTAGACCCAGCTAATTCTCACTGAGACTGAACAATGGTTCACTTTGATTCTGATGACAATTAGACAACTTCTGACGTCTGAGGTCAGAGACAAGGACGAGGGGAGAGCTCAGTTGCTTCATGATTCTGTTTTCAGAAAACAATAAAGGTTCAAATACTGTCTATCAACTGTAGTTAATCATTTCAGTTGCCTCAGCCCCAACCTGATTTTTATAGTCCTCATTATGCAAACTCTGTTCTCCTTCCCCCTGATCTCTCTATCTTTATATGTTAGGTCACAGGTTTGAAGATGTTCCTGGTGTGCGGCGCCACTTGGTTAGGAAGTGCAGTAAAGGTCAGGTAGTGCACATCAGCAAAGACCACAAAGAGCCTAGCGGTCGCAGTCGCAAGTTGGACCGAACCCCGCACGAGGTGAGATGATTCCACAACAATCGTTTACATTTTATAGAGAAATAATTTGCCAAACTTTTGTATTAGAAACTTTTCTTTGCTGTAGTAAGAGGCTTAACTATTTTTGTAAGAACAATCAAGAACTTACTGTTGATTGCTGTTCTTTGTTAGATGAGATGGTGGTCTCGCTTTAGAGATTACAGCAGGGCCAGCAGGGTCAGAAAGCTCAACGTACGTCTCCACCTAGCATATCTTGAGTGGTTTCTAACTCCACTTGTTTGCTTGGGAGTCCATATGAACATGTGTACCAATTTACTTACAAACTCACACACTGTATCAGCTGTATTTGTGTGTGCGTGCACATGAAGACCCCTGGTGTGTTTGTCTTACTAGAGTCACACACTGATGATTACAACTCCACTGCTCACAAACATTTGGATACATTTCAAAATGAATATGAAGAAGTTCCCACAAGAACCGCTGGACTTTCTGATCTTGTCCATGCCCCATCACTGTCAAGTGTGTTTTGGCATTCTTGGGTGACCATACACCCTAATGCAATGTAAAATCAAATGCTTCTGTTATTAATTGCTTGATATTGATTTTGAAATATCCCCTTAATTTTAGTGAGCAGTGTATTTAGCAGTTATTCGGACTGTTGCATTTGCGCCATGTCTGTTCAACAGAAGGACCAGAGACAAATAATGAATAAAATACATTTTTACTTTGTCTCACTTTTCACCCTTTTGGCATATCTCAGCGTAACCAGTGTATTCCATTAATCTGTGCAATTTCTGTAATATCACCTATCAGATCGCCCAGCTACTAACTGACCCCATGTTATAGCACTAGTCAAAGTTCTATGTGCATGTGTGTGCTACTAAGCCTAAGTTTATCGTTTGTGGGTGTTAAAATACAACTTCTACAGCGTGCTTTTAATCCTTTAATTCTCCGTTTTAAATATCAAAACTCATTAAAAAATCCCAGTATGAAATATTAAATGTTATACTTATCCACGTGTATTTCTGCATACTCAGGTGTTTGTAGAATTAAACGAGCTGGTAATGGACAAGAATCAGGAGATGCAGTGGAGGGAGACGGCTCGTTGGATCAAGTTTGAGGAAGATGTGGAGGAGGAGACGGATCGCTGGGGCAAACCTCACGTGGCATCGCTGTCGTTCCGAAGCCTGCTCGAGCTACGCAAGACCATCTCACATGGTGAGTACGGAACAGGTGTCGTTCAGTGATTGCCAAAAACCACAGGTGTACAGACCAATCAATGTTTCTTTAACTTTAATTTATGCTTTAAGCCCCCACCCGTCTCTTTCCCTCCCTTTAAAAAAAACTAACAATAAACTTCACACAACTTTATAATGTTTTATAAACGTATTCTTGTTTAGATTCCTGAATATTAGGAATAACCTCTTAAATAACGTCTTAGAGCACTTTTAAGGGTCACTCTTAAGGGCGTCTACTAAATGCTGTAAATGTAAATCTTTAACTACGGAATTTAATTTTAGCACGGTAATTGCTGTAAGAGTTAAAAATACTGAAACATTTTCTTTGGAACATCTACACATACTTCTTCTTCAGAACATGTCAAGTTCAGAACTCAAAACCAAAGCACATTTTACAATTCTTAAGTCACATAACAAATTATATTTAATTATATCTGTTATATATTTCATTATATATAAACTATATTTCATTTTGAAATATCCCCTCATTTTTATGAGCAGTATAAATAAATACAAATCTCAACAAATTTATGAAATTGCAAAAGTGAGCCAGGGTTTATTGTCTAACATCAGAAGCTGACCTGGAATTCATGTTTTAAAATTTTGTGGAAAGCCCTCTTAGAATAACAAAGGTTGCTGCAGCAGCAGGATAGGTCAGATAAATCAGTTAAATTGAGCACTTTTTAACCAGGGTTAAATAACATTATCATGTGTTTTATCAAATTATCATGTGCTGTATCTGTGCAATACTTTGCAAATTACATATTTGTTTGGTATAATTCAAACTTTGATGAAGCATTGCCAGCACATGAACATCTGTATAAACTTGTGTTTAAATTACATAGTACTTTTGTTAAATTATGAACTAATATTTATGCCTATAATTTCACTTTACTTTACATTGCTCATGTACTGTACAGACGTAAACTAATTATAATAATAATTTTAATAAAACTAATTTTAATAATACAATTTGTATTCACTTGAGCATACTGTTTCATGTTTTGGCTGCAGAACTGTCTCTGTGTGCTCTGTGTTGGGTGCTTCAAAGACATTTTACATGCAGTTTTAATTTGTTGAACTGGCAGATGATATTAGTAATTCATAATATTTCTTGTAAAATACTGAATTCCGCAAGATTAATGAATGGTAAACATTTCAATGTCTGTACAGTCCTGAAATTGTGGATATGTGTAACCTTAAAGCAATTACCTATGGTTAATGTGATCGCTCTGTATAAACAGGTGTTGTGTTGTTGGACCTGGACCAGAGAACGCTGCCTGGCATTGCTCATCAGGTGGTGGAACAAATGATCATCTCAGACCAGATTCGAGCAGAAGATCGAGCTAATGTGCTCCGAGCCCTGCTGCTCAAACACAGGTCAGCAAAAGCATGTCTATATACTACTGGAATTTTATACAATTTCCTGGACGTTTCTACACTCACTGGACAGGTTTGATTAGTTAAGCTGATGTAGCATATCAAACCCCAGCATCTGAATTCCCACTATAATGTGGGAGGTGTTTTTATTCCACTTTCCACTATACCAGCCAATAACCTGATCTAATGAATGCTGAGCTAAAAATAAAACCTGGAAAATCAGTTACAGTTCTAGTCATTTCCTTACTATATTCTCTCACAATGCCCAGTTAATCACATCATTATGCACATGGTTCTGTCAAGATGTTGTACAAATGAGCCAACAGGTGCAAGATGTAAGAGCAGATGATAATTCTATTTGATTTAAAGCTTTTAACTCATGTGATGTGTATGTTAATACAGTATCTACCAATTACAGGAATAACTCAATAGAAATAAAACTGAGTACAAAATGAGAGTTTGTCATCTTACTGAATAATATGTATCTAATTTTTTTATAATTCAGATGAAACTCCCTTGTAAAAAGAGAAAATTTAGGTATGCATATGCCTGGCTTGTTCTAACCTGCTACATGATGTAACCTAAGAGTACTCTTTTGTCATTTCAGTCATCCAAGTGATGGAAAAGAGTACAACTCATTCAACAGGAACATCTCAGCAGCGAGTCTTACTTCCCTGTTGACCCACCACCACAGCAACAACCACATTTCCCCTCCAGAACCCACCCCCACTGACCCCCTCATCACAGGAGTAACTGACACTGAGTCACCCTCCTCTGCTGATGCAGATAAGAATGAGGTGCCTGTAGGTTATTATGTGTATGAGCATGTGTTTTCATCTCTGTGTGTAACTATAAGTAGTCCTCTCTGTTCAAGCAGAAAGATATTCCCCCGATGTTGGTCTTACACAAGTCCAAATCCAAGCATGAACTCAAGCTTTTGGAAAAGATTCCGGAAAACGCAGAGGCCACTGTTGTTCTCGTGGGTCAGTTAATTTTCACTTTATAAGACTAAAAAAAATAAGAATTTAATAATACTGTGAACATATAAGGGCATTAAACAATAAGCAAACTAAAATAATTTAAATTAAGTCAAAATAGTAAGCCGTACAGATATGTACAGTGGGCTCACGAGAGTGAACGGGAGAGATGGAGCTCTACATACGTGCAAAAAAAAACAGTCCAAGAGCATGTGTGTGAAAAGCAAAGCTACAGGATGTTCAGAATTAATGTGCAATCTAATCCTATTTTTAAGGGAACATTCTGTAATGCATTTACTCCAGTAAAAAATATGGAATACTGTATACATAACTTCATAGTCTGCTGTGGCTTTTCATGCAAACTTCATTGCAGTCGATGTTGAGGATATGAATGTTAACAGGCAGGGTGGACTTTCTGGACCAACCTTCCATGGCGTTTGTGAGGCTGCAAGAGGCAGTTCTACTGGAGTCGGTCCTAGAGGTGCCTGTACCCGTGCGCTTCCTGTTTGTCCTCCTTGGTCCACCCATCGCCAACATGGACTACCACCAGATCGGCCGTTCCATTTCAACTCTCATGTCCGATAAGGTAAGGAGAAACAAATTAATTCATTGTAATCTTGACACTGAGGATTTTGGCCAGGACCGAGGTTTTGCTTCAGAACTCTGTCTAAACCAAGAGTGACAGGTTGCTATTTTGGATCATTGACAGTAGGAAATCTATTGTAATAGAGGTGGTTATTTGTAGTCAACTGTGCTGCCTTCTTTCGTTACAGCATTTTCATGAGGCGGCGTACTTGGCGGATGAACGCGGGGACCTGTTGACAGCCATTAACAGCTTTCTGGACTGCAGCATTGTGCTTCCACCTTCAGAGGTGGGAGGTGATGAGCTTCTGCACTCAGTGGCTCGCTTCCAAAGAGAGATGCTGCGCAAACGACACGAGCAAGAAGTTAAACTCCAGGCCAAAGAGCCAATGAGGCCAGAGAATGACGGTACACACACTTATTTTTATGCTTTATTTGTACTACCATTTGGCAGCAAGGTGGCTTGGTGGGTAGCACAGCTGCCTCACAATAAGAAGGTCTCAGGTTCAATCCCAGGGTGGAGAGACCTGGGTCCTTTCTGTGTGGAGTCTGCATATCCTCCCCGTGTCTGCGTGGGTTTACTCCGGGTACTCCGGTTTCCTCCCATAGAATAAAGACAAGGGTGTTAGGTTAATTGGTGTCTCTGAAGTGGCCAGGGTATGTCGAGAAACATAGGGACTACAGTCTGTAATTGTAGAATTATAAACACATTTTTAAATAATCTTAACACATTATCTAGTGGGGTCAGGTCAGGACTGCAGGCAGGTCAGTCCGGGACTTGTACCCACTTCTTCCAAAGCTATGTTTTTCAATGTGTGCAGCATGTGGTTTTGCATTGCTTTCTCGCTGCTTCTGGACCTGGTTATAACACGAGGCTTGTTGTTTGTACAGTAAAGTTTTAAGTGGTATTTGTGAACGTAACTGTGTATTGTAGAGCTTGATTAAGGTTGGATAAAGTAATCCCTTACCCATGTGCTCCTATCAGCTGCTGATGAACGACCGTTCTTGAGGCAGTGCCGTCTGAGGGAGCGCAGAGAGATCACCCCTTTTCAGCTTAGGCTTTGATTCTGTCGCACATCTAAAAGCGCAAAAACACCGGTAGTATCACTAACGTATGCTTTTGTTTAACGACCAACCCGCCTGTCCACCGATCTATCCCTGTAGCATCCCGAGTAACAGACGCACCATGAGACGAGCGGCATGTAACGAACGCTGCCGTGCAGCAAACGGGCTAATCAATAACTAATTAAAAACAAGACATAATTCGCCTGGTATTAAGGTCATAAGCAAAGCGACAAAACGGGACGCGACACGAGCAGAAATGAATAATCGTATCGTAAGAAAGCAGGTGATTTTTGCACAATGCAGTGTCATCGTGCTCCGTCCGTGGCAGGAGGAGATGCAAATGCCTTGGCAGCAGTTTGGCAGGGACGAGCTGCACTGCAGTGCCATAATAATAAGCCCATTACCGAAGCACACTGCATACAACTCACCCATACACCAATTATAGCAGTAAACAAGGAGGCCGGCGTGTGCCATCTGACTCGACAGAACATTACGGGCCGCCGGTTTAACCGATGCAGAACACTGAGGTGAATCAGAAACGCACAGGATCGGATCGGATTCTCTGAGGACGACTCTGGCGTACAGAACGTTGGGTATTTGCTCAGAAATAATATTACACTCGTTTGCACTGTAAATTACCAAAAAGGAGGTTAAATGAAAACAAAAAGGGATTTTTTTTTGGATAAACTGTATGATTGAAACGACACCTAGGTCTAGTTACCCTGTTAGGCCGCCTCTAGCCTGGATACAACAGGAGATCAGGTTGGGCATGATGCCCCCATATATCATACATTGGTGATAAACGTTGTGACCGGGCAGATTAAGGGGGTGTCCCAATCAGGCAGGGGCATTCCAGGGAAACCCCTGCTGTGTTTGGGTGAGCATTATCCTGAGGGAAAATGCATATCGTGGAGTTGTTAGTGCCCCTTGTATCACCAGCACGGCTCCCCAGGGCATCATATTAAGCTGGTGTGGCGTTCCACAGCAATGGGAGGACTAAAGTGCTCACCGCGAGGCCTCCATACTCGAACCCGAACGTCGTCAGATCTCAAACAGAACCTGGATTTGTGAAGAAGAATTTGGGCGGTTCCAGTCCGTGGCAGGACAGCTAAAGGGCACCGTGGCAACCCGCTAAGCCCCTGGAAGTGGTCCGAGCAGAGAGTGTGGTTTTGGGGTGTGGAATGATCTGGAAACTGAGGGAGCTACTTATGCATTTCGGTGGATCAAACGATCCTCTCTACCCGTGGTCCGCCCGGGCCGTCCAGAGCCTCTTCCCTGCGTGTGTGTGCCCCCATAAGACGCTGTTCCCAACACATCCTGAGAGCAGACGGCCATCCGGCATTCGTTAGTGTGTTCAATATATTAGGCCAGACTTTTAATATTGCTTATTTAGCAGATCCGCCGACGATCATATTTAAAGAATACAAAAAAATAATATATATTTATATATTGTATATATATATATATATATATAATAACATTTTATTTTTTATCTTTTATCTCCAATGGAGAGCCAACCGTTTTCTTCTGTTCATTAAATTTTTTTCCAGATTCACTTTAATTTAATTGTAGGTTAAAAAATTAATTTTATTTTAGAATAAAAAATAATTTTTATTTCTCCCTCCTTCCTTGTATTGATTCCACATAGTCCTCAAGAAATTGAAAAGTGCTGAAAAATAGGGATTTATTTGTATTTTTTTTCCTCCCTCCTCAGTAGATTCTTAAGTAGGAACAAGCAATTAAAAAAGTCTGGCCTTAACGACTTAATGAACTCGTTTTATCAGTTCATGTTTAATTTGTTTGTCAATTACCCTGACCCAAAATTAGATCAGGGGATTTCTCTAGGTTCTGTAAGGTCCTGGAGGTTCCACCTCTCTTATATCTCATCCCGCACATCCATAAGGACAGAACGACAATAAAAATTGATCGGGATAGATTTTCCAGCGCTGCGGAGAAAGATTGCACGTAAACAAGCTGTTTTTGTTCATTACCTGAGGCGTTCCTGTTCAAACGATTGGGAAAGGAATAAGAGCAAAGCTTTATTTTGATCCTTCCTCAAACTGTCAGTGTCAGTGATGCCAGACAAATGGCTTCCTTCTTTTACGAGAGGAACGAAATGAGAAAACAAATGGAATGTGGAAACAAAAGGCTAAATTTGGAAAGGGTTCGACGTGAAGGCTTAGAACCTTTTCAATAAAAGGATCCCTCGCGTGACTCTGTGGCGGGCCAGCGTTCAACCGCTGTGCCTCCTGAGCGCTTTGAATGTTTTAGGTTTGAATAAATCGCCATTAATGCTCATTTCAAGTGCGACTCCGCAGCAGGTGTTCCTCCCAGCGAGTGTTGGTGGTGCACAGCTCCTCATCTGTTGGTGCACAGCTCCTCATCTGTTCCTGTCAGTGCAGAGTTTGGCAAGCGCTCTGTTTTCCTCCCACCTCCCCAAAACTTGCCAGCCACTCGACTTCATGCTCCATATCTTCCCCAGACGTGTGTGTCTAGGAATAAATAAGTGACAGAGCGAAGAGTCTCAGGCGCAAGTTTAGGCGTTTCTGGTCCAAGTGATTCACTAAATGAAAAAAGGCCAAATCCTACAGTACAGAAACAAATCTTATTATATACGTGTAATGTTATTCGCTTATTTTTTATTACCAAAATTCCGCTTAATCGGACCAAAGAACGTGTACAGTATGTAATATCCGTGAAGAAACTCTTCGTTTCTGGCATCACTACCCGAAAACTCCCGAGTTTCTCCCCAGCCCTCTACTGCCACCTACAGGTCTTTGCCTAACATTT
>JAUZSU010086211.1:0-20188 GCA_034780255.1 Parotocinclus maculicauda
GAGACAGAGACAGACAGAGAGAGCGAGAGAGAGAGAGAGAGAGATAGAGAGAGAGAAAGAGAGAGAGAAAGATGAAGAGAGAAAGCGGGAGAGATGAAGAAAGAGTACCCAAGTTTTGGGCAATACTAATGTAACATTTGTCATGCCAATAAAGCTTTTAAAATTGAAAATTTTTAAATTGAAATTGAGAGAGACAGAGTGATGAAGAGATTTATTTTATTCTTGTGTTGTGTCTGTTTCTGTTGTGTTTTATTTTGTACTATACATTTATGCTTTTTATTTTTACTTTTTCATTTTTATATATACTTTGTTTTGTACCCAAGCTTTGAACAATATGAATATAACATTTGTCATGCCAATAAAGGTTTTAAAATTGAAATTGAATTGAAACAGAAAGAGACTTTTTTAGAACAGTGTTTTATAAAAAAAAAAATGACAAGAACATGTATATGCATTCATAAAAAAGATACATCTTTAATACAGAAATAATAAAAAAAAAATCAAGCTGTTAATAAAAAGAGCCAATATGCATGAGAGAGAGAGAGAGAGAGAGAGAGAGAGAGAGAGAAAAGCCAGTCAACTCAAATCTGCACATTTCTACATTGTTATGCAGTATGTAGTAGGTATACAGGTGTGTGTGTGTGTGTGTGTGTGTGTGTGTGTGCTGTTTAAGGTGAGGTGCATGTACAGGTCTGACAGGAACCCCATGTGAACTCAGAAAAGCTGCTTCTTCCCAAATTTCGGCCCTTTAATATGTATTTCTTCTCTTTATAATAAAGCATGGAGGAGGAAGAGTGCTATCATAATCAGAGGAACGGAGGGGACCAGGGCTTTTTTAAACAAATGAAGCTGTCAGTGCAACACAAAACCCCAGAGAAAAATTACCGAGCTGGACGGCCCACTTATGCACAGCTCTCGCTCTCTCTCTCTCTCCTTTCTTCCTCCTCTCTCTGTTCTCTTGCCATCCCTCCATTTTGGCTCCCTGGTGGTTCTCCTCGTTTATGACACACTTTCTTATGGCTTCTTCCTCGTCTCCATTTCCTGCGCTAAAGCCCCGTGATTAAGCCGCGTCCGACTTCAAACGCGCACAATGAGCTCACATGCATCACCTCAGAGAGGGGAATGAAGGAAAAAAGAGGGAGGTGAGAGGATTTTGAGGAACTTCTTTATTCCTGTACTTCAGGCTGAAGTTCATAATGCCCCCTTACCTCCCACCGGCCTTGCTGACGAGCGCAGCCGCAAAAGAGGCCGCCGAAATATCCGCAGATCAACACAAAAAGTCACTTCAGTCTGCGCGAGGCGAAGCGAGAGGCCCGAGTGTCAGGCGCCTGATAAAGTTTATGTCTTTTATGTCTTATGCCATTTGGCGAAAGTAAACACCCCTGCGGGCTACACGACATCACTAAGTAGGTTAAGTGTAGTCTTGAGTCGTCATCGATCATTATGGAGCGCGGCGGCGTATTCGGCGTGTCGCGCGACTAGAGGTAAAAGTTTTCCACTGTACCGAGATGACATTTAATTTTTCATATCTCCTGCACAGTCCTGGAATGAATTTTGGCAGACCTGATGCAATTTAGCAGCTTGGCAGTTTCAAATTGGGCAATGAATCACGCCGATTCAATGGGCGAGAGCGGCTGCATAATATTTTCTCTGTGTCAGAAGAGAGAGAGAGAAAGGTGCTAAGACTTTGGACACTGGATTCCCTTCTCTCGCTCTCACTCTCTATCTCCCTTTATCTCTGTCCCTCCCTCTCTCTCTCGCCCTCTCTTCCCATCCCTGAATCTCGCTCTGTCTCTCGCTTTCTACGTGTCTCTGAGTCTCACTCCCTCCCTCTCTGTCTCTCTCTTTTTATCTTTCTTTCTCTTTCTCATACACAAAGACAAGCTCATGATTTCAACACACACAGACAGCTACACAACTCCGAACTGTCTTTCTTACTCAGTAACCTTCTGATGCCAGATCATATAAATCCGGCATGCGATAGTGATAAGGTCACGTTACTGTTACACAGAGCTTCTATCTTTATCTTTCTGATCTCCTAGAAAAACACAGACACTGATGCTGTACTGGGATGTTGGAGGGTTTCCTCAAATTCAGCACATTTCCATACCTGCTTAATCCAGGAGCCACAGGACACAGGCAGACGCAGGCAGACGCAGGCAGACGCAGGCCATGCAAAGTCAAGTCAAGATCTCTGGAGCTGTAAGATGACAGAGCTACTACTGTATCCTAAAACAACATAAAACTTACTATAAAACTAACTGAAATAAGTAATATATATCAATAATAACTAATAATTTTGAAACTTGAGAAACAAGATTGTAAACACTACCTTTAAAATGATCTGCAAATACATTTGTAACTTCAAGTTCTGTCTGTAACCAAAATAACAGTAGAAACAAAAAAAATGAGTCCAACCTCAGCATGATTTCATAAACTAATTAAAGTAAATAATAGGTAAATTAACACCTAAAATAACTGTACAGAAGAGCAGAACAATTACAAACTACATATTATATTGACATATAAATAAATCCTGATGTAACATCAAATTGGTTCGATACTTAATAAATGAGGAACAATAATTGAACATGTAATGTACTAAAAATGTTTAACAAACATTAATTAAATCACAAGCAGAACTGGGATTTAAAAGAAAAAGTTTAATTACAAATCAAAATGAAACGGTCTTTATAATAAATTCTCTTTCTTTTTAAATTATGTTTTATAAGCTTTGACGGTTTATGACTGGCTTTTTGGTTTGACGTTTAATATCCTGTACTCTATTTTTAATTGATTTTGTTAATTTAACTTTCATATTCTTAGGCTTATTTATAAGATAAAAATGATACATGTATTTATTTTAGTCAATCTACAAATTAATATCATCACATCACATCAAGTTCAAACTGGACTGGAACTGGTGATCCTGTGGTGGAAACTTAAGGAACAGATCCAGACTGAAGTCAACGCAACGTAAAGAGGATTGAAAAGTAAGACCTTAGGACTAAAAACAATAAACAACTAAAAAAAAGAAACAACTTCTGTGAGACCCTGAACAGTATCATCCATACAGAGTCACTAGTGTTCACCTTTAACAAAGAACCTTAGTCTGTGTGCACACACACACACACACACACACACCATGTGCTTTTAAAGGTGAAGAAGTCCAGCTGGCCCCTCTTACTCTCTATCTGATTTTTGACGAAGAGCAGAAAGACCAGAAATCAATAACATCTCAGGCTGAGCGAATAGTGAGTGGAGGTGCAGCACCCTGGACCGTCTACAGTCCAAACCACCCCAAAGAAGTGCAGGATGGACTGACAACACACTCGACACAAGCCGTTCATTAGCTGCATTGTGGGCCAGGATGACCAAAGCGGTTCACGGGACGCTCCATTTGTCAGGGTCAGAGTCAGAAAATGAGCGTTTATTCTCACAGAATAGAAAAAGGGCTGTGATGAATTGGTTTATTTGTATGCTAACACATTTTTGGAACTCAGGCGCTGCCTCACATGCATGAACTCAGCTGCAGGAGTGATAATTTCACCCCTCTGTAGAATTTGAGGTGTTTGCATATCAAAACGCGGTATGCTAACGTTGTTACTCAGACAGAACGGCAGAAGGTGTGTACATATTAACCTTTAACCTGCATATTAACCTGCCACTTGAAACACAGAGCATGACCTTTTAAATAAGTATGTGTTGTTTTGCAGTTATGGACAGATAATTTGGACTGTGGTAGCCTAGCGGTTAAGGTACTGGACTCTGGACCTGATGGTCCAGGGTTCAAATCCCTCTGCCAAGCTGCCACAGTTGGGTCCTTAAGCAAGGCTTTTAACCCACCATTGCTTGAACTGTAAGACTGTATCAGTTGTAAGTCACTCTTGATAAGGGCGTCTGCTAAATGTCATAAATGTAAATAATTAATTGTCATATTGACTTGATACTCATGAAAGTTGTTTACATAGGCTAAAAGTGAGATGGTTACAGGACTCATTTTGACATCCTGGAGAATAAAAACTGTAGAAATACAATAGAATAGAAACTGTCCTGCTTGAAAAGCGTAAGTAGCTCAGAACATAAACAGAATTTCAGAGGCCGACGCACATCGTGATTTCTGACAATCAGTTCCCTCCACTCTCGCTCTGACCTGCACGGGTCATTACTATTAAACATAATAAAGGCTTTTAAGTAGTCACATTGTGCTTTGATGTGGTGAATAATTTAATGAGTTCTCCACAGCCTGCATCCTGTTTAGCATCTAGATACTGCTTAGGTAGAACCATACTCATACCTGAGACATTTTGTTTATTTCTTTATTTATTTACTTCTACTACTAGTTCTGGAATTGTGTTCGTTCATTCCAGCTGTGAAGATGCCCATTTGTGACCACTTTTGTTAACTGGACGATGAGCCATTAAAAGTACAGGACGCTTTTGTAAAGAAGGGATAAACCTGCAGATTTAGGTTCACCTCAGTTTTGTGGAATATAGCATTACTCAGAAGCAGTGTATTAACAACTTGTGCTGCGATTTTACTTACTTGGATGTTTTCCTCACTCCTAATAATAATACATTTTATTTTATTTAACGATTTATTAATACTTAAGATAAAACAACAGGAATTAATAAAAAGTAAAACCATAAAAACATAGAGATATAAATGAGTAAATCTAAATAAAAAAGAAAGGATAATATGAAAATGAGCAACAGTATGTATACATTAGTAAAAACACAGTAACAAATGATCATATTGCAAATAAAATGCAGATTTTGAAAGGTCGGCTTTAAGAAATGACGTCTATTATGAGTTTAGGCAGAATGTTTCAAGAGGGAAGACAGCTATGGAGAAGGTTCCATCGCCCCAGGTCCGGGGCTTAGTCCTGATGGGAACAGGCAGTAGATTTACATCAGAAGAGAAGTCTAAGAGAAGTGATGAAGAAGGTCAGTAAGGTGGGAGGGAGGCTGGTTATGAAGGGCTTTATAAGTAATTAGAAGAATTTGGAACTGAATAGGTTGGGCAATTGGAAGCATTTGAAAGAAGTGTAATGTGCTAATCTGCTCAAGAACAGTTCTTTACGAGGTTAGAGGAACTGAACACGGAGTTTTGTACTCTGTGTGAAGATCAGAACATCATTGGTGATGTTTGGAGGAGAAGCAGGAACAATGAATTTGTCTCTGCTCTACATAAGTGTAGAAACTTGGTTCCATCTTCAGATCATCAGCTCTATATCTAACCCCAGACACAGCTCTCTCTACATTTATTACTTTATTTATTCATTCATTCATCTGTATGTTGGTTTGATCATGCTGTTTTTAAGACCCTTTTTATCTGCTTATTGTACTAATCTTACATTATTTTCTTGTTTTTAAATATTTCTTTTCTATAATCTTTCTATACATAAAAAATGTCCTTTATCATTTTTTATTATATCATATTCACTTTGACAACGCTGTACCATAATAGTCATGCCAACAAAGCATTATAAATAATAAAATTAAATTATATAATAGGTAGTTTGAGGTCATTACTTTTTAGTGGTCATTATAAAACACGCATAAATAAGGTCCTGGACTAAACTGTAATATCATTGGTGGAATTGTGGGGGCACCCCTTGTCTGTTTAACAGTATTCAACTTCAGGACATAAAGAGCTCAATATTTATAACTTTAGCATATCAATCACTCCAAATAATATTCGATTTAGAATATAAAGCACTATAAAGATTTTTTTATAGTTGAGTATATAGCTCTTAAATTTTAAATTTATGGCATAAACCATTTTAAAGAATATTCAATTTTAGAATATAAATTACTTAAAGTAATACTTAACTTAAAAAAATAAAATGTTTTAAAGAATATTCAACTGTAGTATATAAGCCACTCTAAAGAATATTTGACTTTTGGCTATTACCTGCTGTAAAATATTTAGAACATAAACATACAATGTTGAATCTTACAGACGTTGTACAGAAAAAAAATACTGATACTGTGCAGCCCAGGTGTGTGGACCTTCTGCAAAGACTACACCAAAAGTACATCATGCTGTGATGAAGCAGCTTAAAAAGTTTCTGTTCACATTTAAAATTAGACAAACTCACCTACCAAATGTGAAACATGGAGGGTCACAGTTAGGGGTGACTTTGTTGTATCAGAATCTCTACAGCTTGTGAAGGGAAGGAAAAAAAATCTAATTAAAGATATGGGACATTCCAATAGTAAACAGTTCATAATTTATAGAAGCTGGATGATGAAACAAGACAATAAGCAAAGTGAAGAACCAAAAAAGAACAAAATGGTCTAAATGAAGCATCATTTAAATTCCAGACCAAGCTTAGACACAACACATTTGCTTGTTATTAGACTTCAGATCAAGATCATATATATTTTACTAGTAATTAATGCTATTTCACATCAAAAGGTTAACACTCTTCATCTGTCTTCAGAACGCGCACTAAGTCGACTTTCTCCTGACTGCCTATCACACTCATGTCCTGCTCAGACAGTCAAGTGGCAGCTGCTGGAGTTCAGCCTGACATAAGAAGCAACTTCCTCCTGGCACTTTGTAGAATCACATTAGCTTAATGAGAATGCGACGGGAAGGAAAGTGACATAACGGCGATGGACGGGCGACAATGTCAAAATGACTTTCCCTTTCTTACACATAGGGGAGACAGAGAGAAAGAGAAAGTAGAGGATGGAGTCAACGTCATAAAAGCTTCAGGCTCACAAAAGATATGTCTCCACTCAAGTGTCTCTCTCCTTCATATTCAAAAGAAGCAAAAAGAAATCCAGTTTGATTATATATATATATATATAGTTTTAGCACCTACAACACAGCCTATAGCTTTCAATTTTGATTTAAGTTACAACTGAGGTGATGAACATTGTCTCAGAGGTAGAATCCCAATTTCTGCTAACAAAGCCAACCCACACTGTTGCTTGGTGATTCAAACCCAGGTTTTAAAGAAGCACTATAACCCTTAGCACTGAGCCAGAGGATTATCTCATCAGCATGAAAATAAAGTTTATATGTGATTTTTATTTACATTGAGAGTTAAATAAGAGCAGTTGACAGAGTTGTATCAAATGAAACACATCACATCTGGAGATTCAGCCATGAGGAGCACTGGAGGGTGAAACCGGTTACTGGGGGAGCACTAGAAGCAAAACCAGCTTATTTGGAGGTCCCAAAGAGAATGTTTCACAATGCTCATTTATTATAAATATAACAGCAAACATGTCTGTGTATATCTCTCTTCAGTATGTCCATATATAATGAAAGGAGTGTTCTTGTATTGGGTTGATAAGGCAAGTCTCAAGGTGCCATGGAATGACAACTGGAGCAAATACACACATGAATAGCAGTTAAAGAAAAAGGTGGGAAAAGAGACAATAGACTACAGGAGAATTTCACAATGGCTTCTGCCAACAATGAGTACTTCAAAACGGCCTACAGCAAAAATGAACTGAGAACTGAGATTGAGATGATTTTTCTAATCTCCCAAAGGCAAAGGTTTTATTTTTCCTTCCTTTATTTAGACACAACTTAAATGGGTTCCTACATGCTTAAGTGAGATACTTTAGCTTTCGAAACCTGCAGCCTTTTACAGCCAGCAGTGAGTGTATGAGTAAGTGTATGTAGATAAAAGTGTGTCTGGAAGTGCAAGGACATGTTCTGACCTCGTTGTTTGTTTTTGGGATGCAAATTGATTAAATGATTAATATTTCTGTGTAGCACAGATGAGTTTTGTTTGAGCCACATGATCAGAAGTGATTGAGACTGTGGTGGCCTAGTGGTTAAGATGCTGGACTATGGACCAGAAGGTCCAGGGTTCAAATCCCACCTCTACCACAGTTGGGTCCCTTGGCAAGACCCTTAACCCACAATTTCTTGGACTGTAAGACTGTATTAATTGTAAGTCGCTCTGGATAAGGGCGTCTGCTAAATTCTGTAAATGTACAGTCATGTCCCCTTATAAGTATAAGTGACTAGTTAAACAAAATGGTTTGTATCAACTTTATTTTTTATTGCCTATAAGAGGTGATGCTTTAGCTTATTTCTTTTTCTTTCTTTTTCTCTTTCTTTCTTCCGTTTGTTCTTTCTGCCTTTCATTTATTATTTCATTTATTCATTCTTTCTTTTGTCTATTTGTTCCTTTTAACCATTATCCAATCTTTTCTTTTTAAAGTAATCTCTTACACACAAACTCCACATACAGGTCAGGCTAGGAATGGAATTGAGCATTTCTGGTGCTGTGAGGTCACACTACACTACTACATCACCAAGCAGCTCATCCTACCGGCTGAAATTATGGTATATAATTAGTATAGGGTGCTTGATTGACACATGCTGCCCACCACCATGGTGATCTCAGCATATACCACTGTTTTAGGTGTATTATTATATGAATTAAACTAGGTAAGGTTTAAAAAAGGCTGGAAAACCACCTCTCATAGACAACAAGGAATATAAAGCTTATATTAAAGCTTATAACCATTTTGTTTAATAAGTCACTTATAACGGGACATGACTGTATAAGTAATCACTTCTGATCATGTGGTTCAACTAAATCTCATCTGTGCTACATCGAAATAATTATCATTTAATCAATTTACATCCCAAAAACAAGCAACGAGGTCAGAACATGTCCTTGCACTTCCAGACACTTTTATCCACATACACTCACTCACACACTCACTCACTCACTGCTGGCTGTAAAAGGCTGCAGGTTTCGAAGGTGAAAGTTTATGTGGCACATCGGTTGATTAAAAGCCCACAGATCCTGATGTAATGAGCTCCTTTTACTTCATTTTGCTGCAGATTTATGAGTGTGGATGGGATTGAGTGGCAGGGTGCTTAAAACGCTCAGACACATCAGCGAGAAGCGCCGTCCTCTCCACTCTGCCGCTTAACATTGCCGTCGCTCTCTGATGGAAAGTGCTGGTTAAACAGCATTAAAAGTGGTGTGGGTGTGTGTTCACAGTCTGACGTTTTAAATTCATAAGAAAATGACAACACGGTGTATGAAAGGTTCTGAAAGATAAGGTTAGAGGGACTGCTTTAGAAATTATTTATAGAGTCCTGAAATATCCCTCATTATCAGATTATTACAGTAATCGGACCCTAAACAGTACTGATTTATTTAAAAAAATTGTACTCTCCTGCTTAAAATACTTATTAAAATCCACTGCAGAGTTGTTTTACAGGTCGGTTATAGAACTTTAATTTGTCCCGGGGGTAAGTAAATGTAAAAGCACAAGATTTTCTTATATTCCCTGCCGGAGTTGACCAATGGTGTACAGTAACGAAGAGTAAGTACACTGTTGCTGTACTTAAATGTATTTTTAAATAATGAAATATCCCTTACATTTGTGTATTTCTACTTTATTCATATTACTCTTTTATAATGCCTTTCACTTGATGTCTCGGTCTGTGAACCTGGTTCTTTGGCAAGGTTCTAGCTTTTTTTAGTCTTGAGTTCTGCAAGTCACTTTCACTGTCAATGCAAAAGTAGAACATTCACAATCGGTAACGTTGATCAAGGAGAGCATACACTCAAAATACACGTTTCAATCTAGCCTTCGAGTATTTTCCTAAATGTTGGCCAACCCTTGCCATATTTGAGTGAAACCAGTTTAATTCTGAACTCGGAGTACTCCGTACTTATGCTAAAAATACATGAATGTTGGGGTTTCTAGAGTGCCCTTTGTATATGTGCCTTACAGTGGTTCGGTACCCTGTCTAAGGTTGTTCCTATCTTGCACCCTGTGCCACTGCCTAGGGACAGGTTTTCTCATGACTCTAACCAAAGGTTAGGCGGATAAGAAAATTAAATGAAGTCCATACAATTGACGTGCGTTTCTTTTAACAGCTGATATCTTAATTATGATAAGGCACATAAAACTCTGCCTCATATATACTGATCACAAAAATTAGGGGTTATTTTAAAATGAAGCACTGTACATGTATCTAGTTCACGTCTGAATGACAGAAACCAAGCACAAGTAAACCGTCAGTCAGAAACAGCATGATCAAATTTCAGTTTCATAAACAAAAAGTTCCTGATGTGGAAGAATTTGGCTGGAGTGCACAAGGGACAGAGCAATAAAACTGAACCAACTGAACCAACTCCAAATTAATACGCACTACGAATAAAAAGTTTAATAAGCGAATACGGATGTCCATAAATTTTTGCCCATATAGAGTATCAGCATCGCAGACGTGATTTAGACCATCTCAATTGCCATTACAGAGTGAAGTGAAACATCAAGCTTAGGCTGACAATGAGGACCACAAAACTCATCTCTCCATCCATCTAATGCCTAAAACTGAACCTTCTGCCTCTCTGAAATACCCCTGTATCCCCAAACAGCAACCCACACTCCCAAACTGCAAGCCTCTGAAAAGATGCACCAAAGGAGTCAATTATTCATCAATACACCATTTATTAAAGCCTTAATGTCATTTATATTACCCTTTATAAGTGCTGCCTCATGTATAATGAACCACACACACACTGCACATAATTTATCATGTTTATGGTGCGCTGAATATATTATTCATCAAGAGGAACCAATCATTTGGAGCCACAGTGCAACATTAGCGTCAGATGCAGATGGGGGCAGCGTGGGCACCGTGTGCCAGCTTCTTTAACCCTTTAAGGACTTAACGCGTGGCCATGGATGCATTTATAATGCTGTTTAGTTCCTAATGGATTAGAGGAAGAAACAGGGACAGGCCACATAAGAAAAGGCTTTAGGATAACAGTGATTAGATGATTTGCCATATTTCCTGTCTTAGTAAAGCCTTATTCTTACAGGACTACAGTCCTATGTTAGTCAGAACTCCTGACTTAAGGACAATACATAAGGCCAGAGGTTCACACACTTCACATCCTGTTCTGTTATATTTTAAGCTGTGCAATGTCCAATCGGTGGTGTTATTAGTTATTAGCATAATGAGTCTTATTTCGCCTTGGGCTGACCCTTCGTGAGTAATTAATTGAGTTATTCATGGGTTCATAAACCCTGCTCTTCATGTTTTAACCCCGCTTATCCTGCTTAGGGACACAGGTGTCTCTATAGCTTGAAGAATTAACCGGGTATAGGCGAGCACATACCCTGAACGGAGCACAAGTTGCCCTGTCCAGCCTCATCTCCCTGCATCTCTCCTCCTTATACATAAACACATAGTGCTGTACAAAAGTATTAGGACACCATTACAGTAGATACATTTTAGCACCAGTATGATAACCATTCTTAGAATATATCCTCCTTTTCAGAAAATAACCAGAAAAAAAATGTGTACAGTATTAAAAAAATCGGAATAGCAGTTCAGTCACAGCATCTGGGAGCTTCCTGCCAAGTTGACCCTTATATAATCTGAAGAAGCTTGCTCCGGAAGTATAGCAGCCTATAAACCTCCCAATAAGAAATGCTAAAGCTCACAAAGATTGGAATGAAGAGGCGTAAAATAGAGTATTATAATTTAAGTTTGAATTTATGGGTCTGGTCACCAACTTATGTTCTATACTGTTCAGAAAAATGAGGGGATATTTCAATATGAATATGAAGAGGATCCTATAAGAACTGCTGGATAATCTGATCCGGTCCATGCTCCATCACTGTCAGTGTGTTTTGGCACTCTTGAGTCACCATACACCCTACTGAACACAATATGGGGGCACTTTTGTCCAGTGTAACCTGCTTCTGTTCATCCCCATGAATATGTCACTTACTACTCAATCACCATAATTGAGTTTGGATCTCATTTACGTAATCGAACAACTTTTTGACTTTTTATTTGCTTTTCTGATTAGCTTATAAAAATCGAATTAATAAAACAATAAGAACTCAATACAAAATAATGTGGTCCAAAGCAATCTAAATAAATATCATAAGATTTGAAACACATGGAATATATATTTATATTTTTAAATCAAAACTGTATCAAGGTGTCATGGATTCCTGGCATATTTAACCAACCTTCATATTCTCAGTGTTCATCGGTTTCTCTGATGAACTTGGTCTATCCAGCTTTCTTCTATCAACTTTCTTCTTCATTTGCTTTAACTTTTCTTTTTCTTCTTCTCGTTTTAGACTTTCAAGAGCACACAGAATCAGTCACCCATTAACGTGTGCAAATTCAGAGAAATAAAACATTAGCACTGGTCATGTTTAGCTTTATAAGCTTTGACAAGCAGCTGTAACTCATCTACCTATTAGCCCCAGGGCACACTGGGAACTGTAGGCTCTCCAGTTATTAGAAGCCAGCCTTAACCTCTCTGCTGCCCTCACTGGTCAGGTGTGGTGGTGCAACCCCATTAAAGAAAAATATATTTAAAAAAGTCTTCTGCTTTCCTTGTTTTTTTATTATATTACTGCTGTGTTTTTTAATTTCTTTTTATCTACACTGGCTACTCGTGTTGTTCTACAAACATATCGAATCAGATTAAACCTTAGACCAGAATCTGCACTCTGGTTGGTTAACAGAGAACAACAAGTTCATGTTCACAATTTATTTGAAGACAATTTATTTTGAGTAGTTTGACATTAGGTGATTATGGTGCATTTCCACTTACTTACTTTACTTACTATAGTTTGAGATAGTTTAATTTTTTTAGTTTAGGATAGTATATAATAATTTGAGGCTATATATTACTTACTGTTATAATTTGCAGAAATATATGATATGATTTATGATATTTGTTTACAAACTGCAAATGAATTAAATGTTTAAATGTTCTTATTTTTATTATTGTATGATAAAGAACATTTTTTTACCTACGTCTCGGTCTTGGTTGCATCCAGTCTCAATTTTCTCTCAGACTTAACTACTACATGTCTTGATTTTAACTTTATCTCTAGCAGTCTTAACTACTACGCTACTATTAAGACGATTTTACTTAGATGTTCTTCTACTGACTCGAGAAAATAAGAGTCTGTTCTGTATGACTTAATTGTGAATGTAAAAAGCATTCTTAACCTTTTGTTCTCTTGCTTGAGTTTAAAACGACCAACCTGCTCTCTGATGGAAACCAGTTTAGAGAGACTGAATCCTGTCTTGGCAAAACATCTCAGCAGTCTGCATGCTGTCTGAACACGTCTCGTCTTTGGTGGCTCTGATCCCGGTGACCAGCCACCTTTAGCAGCTCCCAGTTTGGATTCAATTATTCATATGGTTCTGGAGACCATTCGGTTTGGCCTTTGGTAAAATGTCACAAAGACATTACCCTATATATCTGCATGATGAGAAGTGGAGACCTTGCTTTCCTCTAAAATAATGGAGAAAAGAACCTATTTCGAAACCAAATGTTACGTTTGCATGAGAATAGAACGTGAATTACGAGCGGATTCGCAACAAGTGCGCTGGCAGGACGGCGAAATGCCGACGTCTGAGAGTGCAAGCACTGGATTCCAAACCAGTTTCCAGCGTGTGTGTCAAGTGCGCTGACGTGTGTTTAAACAAGAAATGCCATTGTCAAGTCAAAAGCTCGCTGAGCTTAAAAATAAAATAACACGGCACATCTCCAGCACTGACCGGAAACATAAATGCTAAACAGACACAGATAAAATCTCCCACAATGCTCTTTTCCTCTTGGTACAAGTCCAGGTTATTCTCCTTTGTTCAGCATGAATCTATATTCCTTCGGTGATAAGCGTAAACACATTAGTCATTTCAGGGTCGGCGTGTAATAAGCTTATAGCACGGAGCCTGCAGAGAGGGAAACAGACTTATACCTATTTATTTATTTATATTGCAACATGGTCTGGCTTTGACTTCAAATGAAGCAAACGGGTGTCTTACAGATTAAGCAACACTAAGACCATTGTTCATCTTGGTGTCAAAATAAATAAGCTTTCCCATTATAAAACAAAGTTCAAACAAAGAAACTAAGCACTGCTATCACTCACTTTTGTTCTGTATTATATTATGTAAACATAAAGCTGTTTTTTATGGTAATACTGGACAGGTGGGAGACAGATATGATGGGAGCAGAATTAAAATAATGAAGCTGAACTTTAATTTTAGTGATGTAACAAAGGGGCACCCCTGGACTGACATGACCAGACATGACAGCCACCAGTTGAGAGCCACCAGAGCCACAGCCTGTTTTCTGAATTACCTTTAGCAATCAAGAGCAAAACCAAGAGAGCAACATTTACATTTACGGTATTTAGCAGACACCCTTATCCAGAGCGACTTACAACTTATACAGTCTTATAATTCATGCAATTGTGGGTTAAGGTCCTTGCTCAAGGGCCCAACTGTGGCAGCGGTGGGATTTGAACCCTGGACCTTCTTGTCCAAAGGCCAGTACCTTAATCTCTAGGCTACCACAGTCTTAATGGAAGGTACTTAACAACTGTTCCATAAACCAACTCTGTAACCAACAGACCTCACCTCTCAGTGTGCAAGATATAAACCTTATCTAACCTAAGCTTTGGCAACTGTGTCTTTTCTAGATTTTCTCTATTCCAATCCAATCTTAAAACCAAATTCTTTTCACTTAAATACAGTATAATCTTACTAAACCCTAAAACTATTTAGTATTTAGTCTTGTCCAATATCCCCTATTTCTTCACTATTGTTTTCTCGTTGTCTGCTCTGTAACCTCTAAATTAAACACATCTTTGTGTTTTAAAAAGCTCTAACAAAGTGTTAAATATCTCAGTTAATTTATTGAATAATGTATTGAAAGGGAAAAATAAAACGGACAGTCCATTGGGTTTAACATTTTAGACTGTTGGGCGACCTGAGGATTGTCAACTGTTTTATTCAGTTAGCTGAAATATGTTGTGTTTGTGCTGGTTTCCCATTTTCTACCTCATCTTTTCGTTCAGCATCAATCTTGTTAATGGTTCTGAAATGAGAGTTTTTAATATATAAATATATATGGAGGATTTCAGACTATTTTGTTTGGATTCTCATCCTGATGAACTGCTGAATATACTGCACCAGTGTTTTGCTTTTTTGACTTTCAAGTCAGCTTTCTGAGATTTCACGTTTCTTGGTGTGCGATGCGACTCGTCACTCGTGACATCTTGTCTCATTAGGGGAGACGGTGGATTTCTGCGCCACTTTGGAGACACAGAGGGAGCGAGTGAGGCTGAGGGGTATAGACACTCCTAAATGCCACCACACTTACTTGATATTTCAAGTCAGATTTCCAATCTACTTGAGCGCTGGTAGTATGTGCGTGTGTGTCTGTGTGTGTGTGTGTGTGTGTGTGTGTGTTGGCCTGACTCTCTGACTGTTTGTATCCCTCTTCTGTTGTCCGTTCTAGGTTCTTGCACCTCCAGAGTGTCAGTTTATCAGTACATCACTAACGTATCCTAATTTGAAGGGCATGGTGTTCTGTAGCCCAACTAGCCAAGGTGTCACTGAGACGACGGACGTCTCTTTGTCTTTTGGACCTGACAATCTGAACCAAGGAAGAGCTGCTCTTATCGTCGGGTGAATTAGCAGACTCCTGAGTGATAAGGCCTAGAAGGCATCGAGGGAAGGAGAGCGAGGCGAGAGCAGGGTGGATGGGGATTTGAGGGTGACAGCCAGGTTGGCCAAGGTCCTTGTCGTCTGTCCGTCACTCTCTCTCCAGCCTGTGGCGCTCTTTATTTATGCCGGCGATCCACAGGCGCTCTGACAGCTCACAGCTGTTTGAATGGCACGGCGTTGCCATGAATGAGAATGTGGAGGTAACTGGGTAAAGAAGAGGCGACGTTTGGAGGAAAATGATAAAAATAAACATCCTTTCAGACTCCAATTTTGGAGATAACAGGCCTGCCTAGCTGCTGTCCGAGCGGATTATCTGTCTCAAGTCTGCCTGTATGAGCACTCCATTAGTAATGTCTATGGGGGTCGGCGAGGATTTAGATATAGGTGAGGATGAGAGCGTCTTCTCTTTCAACCCAGTCACATCCTATTTAGCCAAATTTTTGCTTTCCTTTGTCCTTTTCCCATCAGCCGTTCAGGTTTCGCCCTGATGTGGGTCCTCACGGCTCGCACCCCGAATCAGATTGGATTTCCCATTTTGAACAGTAGTGCATCGGTGTCAGCTTCAATCCAACCAGACGGGAACGAATTCTTCTCCGGGAAGCAGACCTGTCGGGCTCTATGACGCACTCCCGTCACCCCACGTCGGCGTGATGTAATACGAGATGATCCTGAACAACACTAGCTTGGCACTTGGATGTTGGAGGGGCTCTCGGGCCTGACAGCAGCCACTTTATTTCTTTAATCCCAAGCTCTTTTAACCTGGCTTGATGCAAATTGAGGTTGGCTTTTCAAAAAAAGGGGGGATCAGCACTGGCTCTCGGTCTCACTTCTCTACACCTAAAACTGCGTTTAACAATTTATGGCTTCGTGACAACTCCTCCATTTGACTGACAAGCTCGAGAAGAGAGAACCGTTTGGTAGCTTATAAGATATTAAATCTAAATGTGACAGAAAAAGACGTGCGAGACAGACTGATAAAAGGCAAAGTGTGTTATAATAAAGTAACTACGAAACTGGCTGTAAATTAATTAGAGAGCATGATTACATTTTTCAATTCTAATATTAATAAATAACGTTTGACAGGAAGGCACAGACACTATTAATAGTTCTAATTTTATTTTAGAGTGTGTTTGTTGAAACTGTAAATATTACGATTGCTTGTGTACATGAACCTTTAGGAATTCGAATATGTAATCAGGAGCTTCCTGGTTTACGAAGGGGAAATGTTTAGATAAAAATTTAAATAAAATAAGTGAAATAGATCATGAACAAGTGTTTAGTAGAGTGGTCTATGCTTAGTAATGATAAAGTTATGTAACCTACATCTTATTTTATAATAAAGTGTTAAAAATTCTCATGCAATTTAGTGGGTAATGGATTGAAGTAATAGCAAAACACTTACTCTATTGGTGATCGCAGTTAGCGTTAGCGTTCTGAAGCATTAAGTTTCTGTTTTCCTTTTGGTTGACTGTATCCATCAAACTTTTTAGGACCTGTGGAGATTTATTTGCTTAAGTACTGTAGACGTAAACATGATAGAAACATGATAAACACACCGGAGATCAGATCTATTATTAATCTGAATCACTGAATCACTCTATACTGAATCCTGAATCCTGAATCATATATAGTGAATTGAGTTTCTTCTGAAACATCACTGAATTTTATATAAAAGGAAACTAAATAAATTTAAACAGAGAGAACATTTAAAATGCAATAATTAATAATAACAATAGTGAAAATAGAAAATAAAAAAGAAATAGTATTTTTTATAATTAAATATATTTTATAAATTATATAATATTATATTATAAAAAAGGATATAACATTTTTTTTCTGTTTTAAATATGTCCACACCATAGTCTTGCATCAGTGTTATGCTGATTTACAGTTTATTGTTTACTGATTCTTTCATTCATCAAGCATCCCTGTTAATTTGATGCCTGCCTTTTCACTATTTTATTTTGACTTACTGTATTTTTCTACTGTAAAGCACTCTGAACTACTGCTGTATGAATACTGCTCTATAAATTAAAATTATTATGTTTATTATTGAATATTCAGGACAGGAGAAAGGTCATATTATTGCTAGACATACACACTCACGCGGGTCAATTTAGACCAACCAATTAACCTAATGCATGTCTTTATAAGGTTTGCGGAAACCGGAGTACCTGAAGTCCCAGATCAAAATGAAACCCGGGATCTCTGGAGCTGTGTGGAGACATGAACAGGCACTGGATGACACACCAGCTCATCGGAGATCTGAGTGGGGATTGCTGCCCCCCCTCCCTCAGACACAGCCCATCGTGTTTACATGGAATGCCCAGATTGATCAGACAGCACACCAAAGGCACCGATTTCTGCAGTGATAGGCCTGTAGGAGTGTAATAGTAGGGTGTAATGTGTGTTGTAGAGATTGACAGATGCATTTTCTGTACACCAGAGGGCGCATTAATATGATATGCTCACATATGCCTTTAGAACTCGTTAGAATTTCTTTTAATTGCAAAAAACTAAATATTATCTTTGTTTAATATTTGGACAGAAAAAGCCCACCTTATTTTGAGTTGTTTTGCCTCCAAAATAAATCATGTCTTTACTTATTTACATATTTATTATATGGAGACACTATAATAAAACATTTTATTTACAATTTTCACCCTTATTTCTAGAGTTAGTCCAAAACTCGGACTCCTGAATGCCTGTACACCAGTGCAGAGTTCTTCCTTTGTCTGTGTTGGTTTTCTCCGAGTGCTCTGGTTTAGTCCCATAGTCCAAATACCTGCATGTTTGGTCAATTGGTGTTTCAAAAGTGTCCTGAGTGTGTATATGTGTCTAAGGTTGCTCCTGCCTTGCACCCCGTGCAACTGTCTGGGCAATCGGCTTTCCCGAGATCCTAACCAGAATTAAGTGGATAATAAAATTAATGTTTTAAGTAATGCCTGTTAATTTAGTTTTAATTGTTTAAAAACTTACTCAAATTTCTGCTCCATCTGAGCTCCTTTAGATTAGACAGATTACAACAGATTAGATTCAATTGATGGTGATCTTAGATATAACACCTTGCAGGAGATGAACATATAGTTTATCAGTTTACCTTACTCTTCTCTGTCTGTGTCCTATTATTAGAATTATTTAATCTATTAATATAATTCACCAGTATAATAGCACTGCTGCAGACACTAGGAGGCATCTGAAGACAAATCATGTGGTGAGGACCAGAGCCTTGTGTAACCTTTCCTAAAGGCCTCTCTGTTGCAGACCCCCTTGAGGGCGCTTGAGGCCTGGTGAAAATCTCAGAGCCTAAGGTCTTCCTCGAGGCACCGCCAAGCTCAGGGTGAAAGTTAGACACACACTCGAACAGACTCTGACAGCAGATTCAGCCCACAAATCAAACTCCATCGGTGTGCAGCCATGAGGGTGTGGGCGTGGCCTTAATGAGGTCTTCCAGTCAAAAAGAGAGAGAGGAGGAATGCGCTGGCTCGAAATGTCAGAAATTCTGCTGAAACTTTTTTTCCGCAGATGGCCAATAAAAATGAGCGATAGGGATTCAGGACGGGAAAGGGGTGTCAGACACCACCATAACTTCTTGCCTCTTTTTTTCCCGGGTGGTCCACATGTGTATTAGATCAGACCCTATGCTATAAAGAAGCAGATCGACTTCATCTCTCTCTGGAGCGTTGGTCATTATCTCCCACTTCTGCTCCATTCTTTTGCATCACCCCGTAAATATATTCCGCTTACATCCAGACTGTGTTTTCTCTTTGACCGTGAATTGGTAAGGGGTGGGAGGAGGGGGTTGAGAGGGGGTGTTTTATTAAGTAGTTATTGATTCTGATCTGATTAAACTCACACTAATTTGCTGTGAACGAGCAGACGTTTAATCAAATGAAAATCAATGGTGACTTAAGAGCTGCTCGCACATCTCTGGAATAGAAGAACACAGTAGCGACATGATAAATTATCACTCAGACGCCGCCAATACACCGAGGCATGCTGGGTAGTGGGACGAGAGGAGGGGTCTAGCTGATATGTCACACCTACCTGGATCCAGGGAACGGAAATGTGGCTCGCCGCCAAAACTCGCCCTCTGTACCTCTGTTATAGTGCTGATGATCTGATAAAAACCAGGAGACTCAAAAATCCAACTCAAAAAACTTCAGGGGCAAATAAAATAAATTAAATGTGGTAAAATTAAATTGCAATTAATGCAATCAGATCATAAAAAAACAAAAACCTAAGGGTTTAATTTGGTTACAGCAGGTGCCAAAAGCTGTAAAAATATACTGCTCACAAAAATTAAATGAAATGAAATATCCCATAATTTTTGTGAGCAGCGTACATTCTGTTTGTGACCAAATAAAAACAGATCGGTTTAGTGTCTGTAAAGTAAAGACAATGACAAAAGCAGCAAATAATAATTATAAAGTAGTTAAAAACAAATATAATAATAATAATAATAATAATAATAATAATAATAATAATTAGTAGCAATAATAATAATAATATTAATAATAATAATATTAATAAGTAGTAGTACCAATAATTGTAATAATAATAATAATAATAATAATAATAATAATAATAATAATAATAATAATAATAATTAGTACCAATAATAATAATAATAATAATAATAATAATAATAATAATAATAATAAGTAGTAGTACCAATAATAGGAAT
>JAUZSU010086320.1:0-20185 GCA_034780255.1 Parotocinclus maculicauda
AAATAGATTTTTTGAAAATGAGAATCTATACTGAATCGTTCAATGTTAGAAACGAGATTCGATCTCGAATCGATTTTTTCCTGCACCCCTAATGTATATATATATATATATATATTCTCTCACAGCAAGTAGGTCTCAGGTTCAATCCCAGGGTGGAGCGGTCTGAGTCCTTTCTGTGTGGAGTCTGCATGTCCTCCCCATGTCTGTGTGGGTTTACTCCAGGCACTTCGGCTTTCTCCCACAGTCTAAAAATGTGTGTTTTAGGTTAATTGGTGTCTCTAAAGTGGCCCATATATATAAGAAAGTTGTTAGATTATGCAAATCAGATGCAAGAGATGCGAACTCAATTATTGTGACTTATTCATGGAGTGAACAGAAGCATGTCAAACTGATCAAGAGTGCCCAAAACAAGACTGCCAAAACACACCGACATCGATGGGAGAATGTACAGGATCAGAGTGTCCAGTAGTTCTTGTAGGAATTTTAAAATATCCTCTAATTATTGTGAGCAGTGTATAAAAGTACACATTGACATATACATACATATGTTTACATACAACCAGATGATAAGTGCATACATATATGGTTTTTATATGTACATAAACATTTACAGATGAATGTACAAGATTTATAAATAATACCCATTTACAATACTATTTATTTATGCTTGCGTATGTGTTTGCGATTTTGCCTGTGGGTATGTTTATATGTTTGTGCATTGGGTTGGGGGGATTAGTTATTGACCAGACATTAAAATAGTCCCATAGTTTTTATGCTACTGTAATGTAAATGCAAAGGGCATGTTCACAAGAAAACTGTATGCAAACAATATGGAGATACACCACTGAAAACATAATTGAAAAGCTACCATCTACAGAGCATTCAAAGCCTAAACCGTGAAGCATAAGCTACTAAATCTATGTTAAATGTATGCAAATTCACACAATTGATAGAAAATATATAGAGGAAAGCCATACCACTTAAGACGACCATATGATGGACCTGAAAAAGTTTTTACAGAAGCCAAAAATGCACTTATAAACAGTATTACGAACAACACGGAAGTTAAACCAGATGAAACAGACATTCGAGTGAATGTGAACCAGTTTCTATGGTTACAGTCAAGCGTGTGTGCGTGTGTGTGTGTGTATGACGAACTTCTTTTTTTAAATCCCCACCTCTGCTCATGGATCTACACCACTTATTTGCTCTTTATAGCCGCAACATCTGGAGTTCAAAAACAGGTTTTTATTTCCTATTCCAGTTATTATAATGGTTGAGACCACAGTTGTACGGATGATCATGAAATGGTGCTTACCTGCATTTTACTTTGAATTTTAATAATCGAGCAGAATATATAATATAATATAAAAAATAAAATAAAAAATATAATAATCGAGCAGAATGTATTATATCAGAGTTTGACTTTGATAACTATAATGTGTAAAAACTACTATATATACTATATATATATACTACTTTATATACTACTTATATATACATTCTATGCATTTTATAAATTTTTAGATTTATGATTAAATTTATTTTAATATATTTTTATTTCAGGTTATAATATGACAAAAAGTAATGATCGTGACATGCAAACCTTTTGGCATATGATATGCGAACTTTTTGCATTCGACACCTGCAATTGGTCGTACATTTACAAAAGAATCAATCAGCCCATATTCCACGACTTTCTAGACCTCACTTATAATAATTTCCAGACCATTCTTGTAGGAGTTTGTGAGTGGTGGGAGGTCTGTACTGATGTGTATCTGTTGTGTGTTGGTCTGATTCCTCACCTGTGTGTGAGCATCTTGATGATGAGGAGTCAGTGAGGTGTAAAACTGCAGGTGTGTGACCTTTCCCGCCTCCTCCATCTGTCTTCATTTCACATAAATGGTCTTCAAAGCATTCAGCCACTGAGTCGTAGCTGAACATTTCTCACTTTTCTGAACAAACATACATTTACACAGCATGCACTGCAGCTGTAAATTCTCATTTCAAGACTGAAGCAGAGGAATGGAAAACTGGATTTCTTGGATTAAAAAGTAAACAGGAGATATTTGCTTGGAATCCATAATCTGGTGGATGGGGATTAGGGTCTGGACTACTACTTGGAAGGTTGTAAGGTCAAATACCATCTCCACTAAGCTTAATTCAAAGTAAATCAATATTAATAAAAAATAAAAAAATAAAAAAATCATAAAAAAACATTAGATGTATGGCAGTTACAATACTGTACACTTTGTGAACGTTTTTTTTTTCTTTTTTTGACCAGCTGTTTATGACTGCCACGTCCAGTGTTAAAATGCATTTTTCCTATTATTATTCATTGTAATTGTTAAGAAGGATTCTGAAGCAAAGAAAGCCGTTAAACATCACTTATCTGTAGATAGATATTTCAGTATGTGCTGCAGCAGGTCTTATATCATGCTGCATTGCAAACTAAGTACTGTAACGTGGGGGCACTCTTGGTTTCGGACACGTGACAACTCTTAGACTCTTACTCTCTAACTCTTACTCTAACTCTTAGACCTAGCCCCCAACACAAGGAGCACTGAGCCTTGGGATTCTGTGATTGCCATAAGTTGGGAGACCACAGATAAACACTTATGGCAACATGGAGATTTTATACCAGCTATGAATCGAGAATTAAGACCAACAATGCTATAAGAGCATTTTTGCCAGCCATTAAAGCAAAACACAACTTTGCAACCAAAGACAGCTTAGTTGTTTAAACACTGGTTCCCAGTGCTGAGCCATTATGGTTCGATATGACACTTTAGTTTCAAAGTTGTGGTCTTTTGGTATCATAGGTCATGATGGTTGGTTCAAATCAGTGTAAAACCAGGTTGGGTTATCTCAGAGTCTCAGAAAATGTGGTGTACATATTGTGCTAATGCAACTCTGGGCAGACATAAACGTTGTGATGGTGAATGCACTCTGTAATCATGGGACTGTGGTGACTCAGTGACCAGGCAGAGTGTATTACCTGTGAAGTATTTGCTGGGTTCCATGAGTTAAATGGAAGCAGCATGTCATTGGCTAAGTACCATGCTGGGGCGCCTCCTTCCCTTCACTGTTCTGAGGGATATGTATGTTATTGTGCAGGAATTAGGTTTGGAGTATTAGCTACTTTTCCCTGAGTATCAGTTTGAAACAGCCAGTGCACCCGACCAAACCTGAGTTGGATTGAAAATCTGTATGATTGACATGACTTTTTTAAAAGTCTTTTTGTGTGTTCAGTATTTTAATAATTGTGTGTTAATACAAGTGACAAATAGGCTATTAATATATTTCTAGGTATGTTTATATGTATGTATATTTACTCATACCTAAAATTCTGAAATATTTTTTCTGTGGTATTTTCATACCATATTATTCAGGTGGCATATTCAGATTCTTATCTTCTAGATCTATGGACCTCAAATACAGGAACATGCACCTGACTGAAGCCCCCTCATTATGTTTTGGCTACAAATACAGCATGTTATATAAAAATTAGCACTCCCACCCCACCATTAAAAAATAAATAACTTCATGAGTTACCCCTGCTATGGAGCTTAACCATTATTAGATTACTTAAGTGCATGAAACACAGCTGATTAGATTTATAAATATATAATATAATATAAATATTTTCTTGACAGGTTTTCTTGCTGGTAGAGTGACATTTCAGATTAAAAAAAAAGGAAAATGTCTAGCATGATAGTAAGATCTTTTAGGATAATGTATGTCCTATGTTCTTTTACAAAATATGGGGCTGTATTCATAAAGATTCTTAGTATAAAGCATCTAAACACCTAAAAGGGGGGCAAACGTTCTTAAACCAGTCTTTTTCTAGTCTTGATGCTAAATTTTAAAATAAACCAGTATAACATAACATTAACCATGTATAGTTTTATCGTAAGTCATAAGCCCTGGGTCACGCACTTTTCTTAATATCCAAAGTTTTGTGAACTTGGCTGAACTACACTTCTCTAGACACCATGCTCATTAAAAGTTTTGGTATTTGGCTCGTTCACATGAGCTTTGGAAAATTGCAGATTTTCAGTAGTGTTCTTTTTGGAGAGTAGATTTTTCTTTTTTAAACCGTGACAGGCACACCAATGTTTTTCAGTGCCTTTTGATGGTGGGCCCATAAGAACCTACATTAACCAATGCTAGGCCACACTTTAATAAAAGCAGGATTTTTTCCAACTCACATCTGATTCTCATCCCATTGCTTATAAAGACGCAACTTTATTTCACCTTTAAACTTAACTGTGAAACTTGGAGGTTCACATACTTTTGTCACTAACGGATATATTAATAGTGGATCACATTCCTTAATACATAAACCACTATATAATACTTACTCCATTTATTTATCTGGATTCTCCCTATTTATCTACAGGTAGGATTAGTAGATACATTAAATAAAATATGATGGTGTTAGGATTTCTGCCATTCATGCAGAAATATAGAAAATGTATATCCTGTAATTGTACACTTTTTTCAGATTGACTGAAAAAATAGCAATATATATGACTTTACAACACACTGCTTAACTCATTGACTTAATGCTGCTCTTAAAACCTCAGTAATTTACTAATTTAAAACTAAATATTTAGCCATTAGTACTAAATATTGAACTGAATTGGCACATAGCAATTGCCTGCTGGTAAAATAAGAAATATATTAATGCAGACTTACTGTGCATCGTGATCTCATAAAATTACTTTCATTTTCAAGCAGCCTCATTAGATCGGTTCATAGATTCAATAGCAGGGGGTATTAAATATACATACCACACCATTATAGATCATAAATAAATTATTGTTAAATATAAATGGCCTGTAAATGACTCTTTATAATAGTGCACACACTGCTAAAGTCTTTGAGCTTATAAAAGCTCATAAAGGCTCCCTGATATAAGGAAAATATTTAGTCATGAGCATGTTAGCTTATTTTATGGTGCTTATTAGGCTAGCATATACGTCTATTAGCTTTTTGTGGTTAAGGGATGCACTTTAAAATGTCTAATGCACTGTGGTTAACATGCTTTTAAAATATACAGTACATTTAACAATTATATTACTAATGGTTTAGGTTTGTACCAGAGCACTCTTAAACCAGACTCTGACTGGTTATATTTTAAACAGGATTACTCTAAAAGTAAACTAATTTTCTAAGTAAGATAATATTCTCCATATATTGTGAAAGTACAGCTGAATTGGTACTTGAATGATCATTAGTCTTTTCGATTTTGTATAAATTCCAGACAATATATTAATTGACAAAAAATGCAACAAAAAAGGATTTGTGGTTATTCAAATCAACTTTATATGTGTGAATGTAATGATTAAGTTCTTACAATATTAGAGTGAAAGGATAACTTCTTTGGTGAAAACTGTAAAACTGAAAGGCTCGAGTACCAGGTTTAGCTGCCTCCAACCTGGCACATTTTCTGATGGATGTTGCATGTGGGCCTGTAGATCCTGGAGGTTGCCATAGCTGGTGTCTCAGCTGGTCCCATAAATGCTCTATTGGCAATAAATTTGGTGACTGGGCAGTTAAAGGAAGCGTTGTAATCTGGCAGTGACATTCCTGGGAAACCCTTGCTGTGTGAGTGAGATTTATTCTGCTGAAAAATGCCAGCTGGAAGCCCTGCCATAAGAGGCAACAGATGTAGCTGCAGGATGCCCTTCACACATTACTGATTTGTTAGTGTCCCTCGTATCGCTACTAGAGATGACCGTACAATGTACGGCACCGAGGTGTCAAATCTTATGGTTCCCAGATCATCACACCACCAGTTTAGGCAGTGTATTGCTCCATTGGAATGGTAGGACTGAAGCGCTCACAACGAGGACTACATACTCAAACCTGACTGTTGTCGGATCCCAAACAGAACCTGTATTCGATGCTAGATATGATACAATATTGTTTCAGTCTGTATGAGTCTAGGTTTACGACAACACTGCAAATGCAGGTAACAGCGGCTTGCTGTCAATGGCAGGACATGTTTTGGGTACCGGCAAATGGTCCGAACAGAGAAAGGGGTGTGTAATGAATGTGCTAAAAGTGTCTGCATCTTGGACAATGAAACAGTGCAAGCTGATTTTGCTTGTTGGCGGATCAAACTCTACTCTACTCTACTGGTGGTCTGTCTGGGCCATCCAGAGCCTGTTGCCATGTGTGCTTACCCTTTCCTGGAATCTGACTATTTTATCTGGGTGTGTTATATTTTGTATATGATTTTTTTATATTTTGTATATATTTTTAACACAAATACTAAAATATTGCACTTGGCATTTATTGAGGGAATTAATTCTATATCACGCATCTGCAAGAGGCAAAAGTACATGCACCTTTCCTTTGAGTATTTGGTGTGACCCCCTTGTGTGGAAATGACTGCATTAAATGTTTTCATTCCTCCTTTTGAACATAAGCCTGGAGGAGTTTTAGCCTATTCCGCCATACACAATGGCTTTAACTCTGGGATGTTAGTGGGTTTCCTCACATGAGCTTCTCATCTCAGGTCCTCCCACAACATTTGTTATTGGATTAAGATCAGATCATTGACTTGGCCATTCCAAAGAATATATTTTTTTATAAACATTAAAACTCTTAGGTAAAATGACTTATGTGCTTAGGGTAATTGCATTGCTGCATGACATACATTCTTATGAGAGTGAGATATTTGGTCTCAATTATCCAACAAAATGTTTTTTCAATTGCCTTCTGGCTTGTTGGAAAGTAATGGCTTCTCCCGGTACCTGCCATGCGTCATGTCTGCCATGCCGTTGTTGTTTATTATTCTACTGATGGTGAACTCATGAATGTTATTATTAGCCAATGTGAGAGATGCCTTTAGTTGCTTAAAAAAATTAACCTGGCTACCTTTGTGAACTTGCAGACTGTTATACACTTTTTTGTGATCTTTGCTGGTTGACCAAACATTTGGAGAGTAACGATGGTCAAAATGGTAACAATGGCAAACTATCTGACTGTGGATTACCAGAGTCTAAGCTCTTTAGCGATGGATTTGTAACATTGTTGAACTTGGTCCTTGGTCCTGGGCTCTGAATACGACTTTGTTTGTGCCTTGTGGCTCCTTGTCGTTGACGTCAACCCACTGATAGAAAACATATGACTCCAATTTTACCTTTAATTTAACTCTTACACCGAGAGGTTATACTATACTATAAGTTATACATACTTTTACCACTCACACATCTGTAACAGGCTATTAGATAATTTTCCTCAATTTTCCTTTTTTTTGCATTGGTTGCTTTTTATCTTCTTGTTTCAGGTCATGTTTATGCATAAATAATAATAATAAAAACAACAACAATAATAATAATAATAATAATAATAATAATAATAATAATAATAATAATAATAACAATAACTCAAGCAAGTATGTTATAGTCACGTCATTGAAGTGGTGTGTCTCTGCTCACACTTATGGTGTCTCGTGCATCTCTGGGGCTCTACAACATGGCTATGCCTTTTGTGTAACTAGAAACCATTCCAATATAAACATAACTAAAATGAAAGCTTACAGAGCTGTTTCCAGAAGCATTTGATTTCTGGTTAGTGTATGGTCCACTGCTTTGATTGGTTTTCTTTCACCAGCAATGACATTTTATTATCTCTTTTGCTATGCTGCATGTGTACTACTGCTGAAGAAGATACTTTACCTGCTGTGAGCGCACTGCCTGGACCAAACAGATCTTAATTTAATAACTGGACCAGACACCTTCACTCTTTTCTTTATATGACTAACAACTCTTACAGTTCAACCGACAAAACTTTTAATTCAGACTATTTGAGAGAACATTTTCCTATTCACAGTAACATTGTCTTACACACAGTAAGCACTTTGAATGGCTCTGTTTTTACTTATTAAATATGTATTATTATTATTATTATTATTATTATTATTATTATTATTATTATTATTATTATTATTATTTTGCTTGTGCTTACCCAGAGGAGGATAGGTTTAAAGTCAGAGCTAGGTTTCCATCCAAGGGTTCTTTCTAATTGGTCTCAAGTAAATCTCTGGACAAATATTATACTTTTATCAGTAACTAGTCCAAAATCCAGGGTCTGATAAGGTATGGGGTTGGCAAAAGTCATTTACTGCACTGTACACTGAGATTTTAAAAGATTTCAAGATGACATTTTTCCACATGCATCCATGCATTTTTAATGCAAACCCACAGCTGCACACATAACAAAGACCTGGTTGCTGAAGAAGTCCCTGCAGTCCTGGCCTTTCCTGAGTAAAGAATGTGTGGAGGGCTTTGAAGCTAAAAAATGTGACCACGATGGCCCAGTAGTGTTACATACCTTAAGATGTTTTTGCAGGAAGAATGGGATAACATATCAAATCAAAAACTGCTTGGTATTCCTAGTCCTAAAAGTTTTTTAAGCATAATGAGAAGGAAAGTCAACATTATAGGGTGATAAATGCTTCTTTAGAATAAAAACATTTTTGGGAATGTGATGCCGACCTGAAATGTGGGAATGGATGTATACTACCAAATGAAATTAAGTTGACCAGACAAAACTTAAAACTTGCTTGGATTCATACTGTCTTATTTTATTTTATTTGCCATATTTCCATGGCATACAGTTTCTATACTGTTCCATTCTTTTCCTGATTCGTAGTTGTAACACATTTTTGCATTTTGTACTGCATACATTTGAAAGTGCATAAAAAAAATAAAACAAAGTTTTCCTTACATGTGAAAAAAAATGTGGGCACTTGAAGGTCATTCATTGGTATTTTGAAGGTGTGAATGAGCTGTTATGGTTATATAAATAATGAAGAAATGTGTCGTATAGTGTATGTTGTAACATTAATTAGCCATAGTGAAACACTATTGAATAGCCCCCCACAAAACTTGCAAACAGTGTAAAGTGTTTCAGAGTTCTTTTTATTGATTTAAATAAATAAATAAAAAGCAAATACAGTGTGTACATGAGACATTAGAAAGGCCATGGTACACAGCACTTTGCTTTCAGAGCTAAGCAGCAGTAAGAAGGACATTCTAAGAAAATCGGCATTAGCTGCCACAGCAAATCACTGCTAACCCACACGCACAGTGCTAAGCGATTTCCACCTCTAATCTCCTAATAAGATTATAAAAAAGTGCAAATATGTTTACGCATTGCTGCTCATAATTACATGACATAATCTTGCCATATAAAAGTAAACCTGAGTTCACAGTATTTAGCAGTAACTTATTTGTGCAGATTGTGCAGAGTAGCCTGTAAGGGGGCTAAATTAGTAAATATTTTAACATAACTGTCTCGCTGATGAAGGACTTCCTGTTTGAAGGATGTCCTGTCTCACAGAGAACATCGCTAGAACATCCTTCAAACTTTTCTACCAGAAGTGATGGTATTCATTTTAATATTGACATTTTTGGATTAAGGATTTTGCAAGTCATGCACACTGCACTATGGGTCATATTCAGAGTCGGTGACTTAAGATACGCACGTGGCTTAAAAGAATTATGAAAATATAACATTTTAAAAGTTTTTAAGGGTATGGTAATATTTGTATAGGTACTGTTTAAAGTTCTAGAACAATTCAGTATGAGACAGAGATAGTAGACAAAATCTGTGAGTTGTATGATGCTGACTTATTGAAATTCACAAGAGCAATAAGTTAAAACATTGCAGACAATGAGGCCATCTTGTTTGCACAGTTGGTGTTTGCATAGGGGAACTTTAGATTTCACAGACGATTTCTGTTTGGACATTTTGCTGGTCCGTCCAAAGAAGGTTGATGTTTTAAAACAAAAACTACAACTTTATGAGAGACCAAAAAGAGTCAAAATAGTTGTAAAATGATCTGCTTCAGGTTATGGAGGCTAAGTTAGGTTAGTAGCTGATGGTTAGGTGGAAGTGTGGGTGTAGCATCAGTTTACTTCAGTATAATTTTGAAAAGTGGTATATCAATGGGAATTCCTCAAAAGGATATAAAGACAAAACTGTGTGGATGTGTATACCATGTACCATACTATATATTACACTGTGGTGACCAAATGTCTGTTCCCCATGAGGGAAATAGTCATGAAATATCTGACATATTGATTATTATATAAAGTATTCATTATGTCAATTTGTCAATGGAATGCCCCCACAATGACAGGGACAAACATGTGTATGTGTTTGTGTGGGTAACACCTCACAGTTTGTGTTTGTAAATACATTGTAAATACATATTATAGCCATATTTTATAGACAAAAGATGTGTTAAAAAATGTGTTAAAAGTGTTACATTCAAAACATGCTACAAAAGCTTATATTCTTCTAAAAGGACCTTCAAGACTATGAGAGTTTTTTTCTGATGTTAATCAATGTGTCTGATGAAGCTAAGGTCCAAGGTTCTCAATCAAAGTTGGCAAACCAATTATCTATGGACTTTGGTTAAGGACAGCAGAGAAGATTAGTTGAAAGCAGAAACATATAATTGTGCCATATTGAAAGTCCCCAGTTTATTCAGTACAACTCATTCTACTGCCACAATTCAGAAATATAAGCTTTTTACTTATCTTCCGCCTTTAGTTTGATAAAATTATTTAAGCTGGTTATGTTTTTATGGTACTTACTCCTGTGTTTTGTTGGTAGTTTTGTTTCATTACAAATTAAGAGCATTGATTCTTTCACGCCGACACATTATTTACTTCATTCCTTTTTAAATGAACAGTTTTCACTGTCAACAATCTATTTATGTTCTGAATTGCAGCTTACTGTTACAAATTAGCAAAATGTTATTGATGAGGACACGCACTACTACACATTCCCACTGTTGTTATTGAAATTGTGTGCATTTGCATGATTGGGCTGCAGGAAACAAAAAAAAAAAAGTTTGTTTCTTTTTTTGTGTTCATCTGTAATAAAATTCTTTAGGTCCAACCACGGACTCTGGTCCTAAATAAGAGGCTAGATCAACATACCCGTGCTTTATATTACAAGTGAGTTTTTATAAATTAACAAAGCTCAGCTTTGTTTATTTTGGCAAAGGTGTCCATTCACTTTTCTCTAGATAGCATATGTGCTAATTTTATTCCACCTCAGTGGTAAATGGTAAACACTTTATAAAGTGCCTTGTTGTGGTAGTGCCTTATACAATAGAAGACGTAAAGGTTCTGTCACTTGAACTTACAGACTTCAAGTTATGACTTATTTATTATAAAATGGAGCCCAGCATGCTCTTCTGCATTAGTGCCGGTGAAAGGGAGGTGTTTGTAGATGACTGTGATTGTGTGAGTGTGTATATTGCTCTTTATGTCAGTCTTTGTGTGTAATGTGATAGTTATACCTTTTAGATATACTGCTCACAAAAAATAGTATATTTCAATATTTTAAATATCCACTAATTAAATATCCCCTCATTTTTGTGAGCAGTATATTTCAGGTAGGGCACTTGAAAATAACAAAACATATTCCAACTAAATAAATAATTAGAGCTCAGGGTCAATCCACTGTTGATGGCTTGTTTGATAAAAGCTTATTATTTTCAAATAATTTCAATGTGAGGTTAAAGGATCAAACTAACACAGCACCAAACCAGGAGACCAGTATTCTGATGTTCTCTAATGCTGAATCCAGTTTCCTGTCAGTATGAGTAATGGCAGGCCTATGATTCATCTATACTATGTATTATGTATTCCTGTAACAGTTTCTACTGCTCCTTATCTCTTTTTTATATTAGAACACTGAGGTGTGTTCAATCTTACTCAAATTATGTGTATTCATAATATTATGTAGTCACAGACATACACTGAACAAACATTTGTGGAGCTCTTTTCTAATTATTGAGTTTCATTATTTTAGCAACATTCGCAAATAACACATTTATGATATAAGGCATGAATTTCTGGCTCCTCCATAGCCAAGCAATGGTAGTAGAATGGGTCGTACTGATACATCAGCAATTCTTTACACATTACACATTATACGTTTCTGTTTCCGACAAGTCAGTTCATCAACTTTCATCATTGTTATTCTTAAATTATAAAAATAATTTGCCAATATTGATTGAGAAATTAGCCTGGAACTTTGACCATAACGTCATCACGCACCTTGAAAATGCACTAGAATGCAAAAAGTGAGCCAAGGTTCATTGTATAACATCTAAATCTGACCTCACAGTCATGTTCCAAAATCTAATGGACTGTAAGAGTTCACACATACACATACATCATGTACCCAAGTACCCATGTACCCATCATGTTGTGCAATTATATTATCCATGTTTTTTTTTTTTTTTTTTGTGAAGCACCACTAACAAAGCCAATAGAACTCCATAAGAGAGTGTGGAAGAAAACTAAAGTGACTCAGAATTGATTCACAAACAATTTGCAAAAAGTATGCAAACAATGGCTCGCACAGTGGCGGCAAGCTGGGCTCATGAGAACAAAGAGAAGAGAATGGACGATTGCCAGTACAAGCATGAAAAGTCAGATCCAATCCAAGTTTGTTTTGTTTCACATCGGAATTCAACTCTTACGATGCCAGCAACCTCAGACATCTTAGAAAATTTCTCTATAATGTAACCATATGTACATTGTGCGCTCTTCCATGTATCTCGCGCTGAAGCACTACAAATACCATACCTCGTGTCAGATTGCTACAAAGTACTAATGAAAAGCTAATGTGCAACAAAAGACACTACTCTCAAACGGCATATGTGTCTTGCCAGCAAAAACGAAATCCAGTTATAAGGCTTGTTGTCTCAATCCCAGAGCCAGGGCATGGTACTGCGCGCATCCTAAGAGAAAAGATGTATGTTTCTCAAAAGATGGCAATCTGGAAACTATGTCAGAAATTAGTAGGTGTTAGAGAACTCAACCATCTTATTTAAGCTATGAACTAACCACTATACAGAATATTAAAGTAATGACAGACTTTTAAACAAGTTAAGGTACCAGCATAAAAACACACTCAGCTATGTTTTGCGTTATCATTCTGCAAAAAAAGTGTCTTGCAGCAAGAAAATTCAACAGATGGCAAAGCATTACAAATGTTGCCATCAATTACACACATTGCAAAAGACATGGTGCCAATTCAGGGGTTTGAGAGATGGACTTAATCTTTGAATTCTTACAGCCACGATATACACTGGCAAAGTATTGTCTAAATTTAGTTCGACAAAATAAAATAAAATAGAGATATTTTTGTCAATATCACACACTCCTAATACAAATTTTATGTTAACAATAGATACATTCTCATGTTCTTTGGTTTGTGGATAGTGCATCAGTAGGTAGATTTGTTTTATTCTTAGGTCTGTGTGGAGCTCTATGTGGTTACCAGTCTAGTGTAATTGGGTTTTATTGGAGCCTTGCCAGTGATTACTGGTAATAGCAACCAAGATGTGAATATATGCTTAATATGTTTGGTTCTTGCTCTTGCTGCCAGTATCTAGCCTAAAGTATGTGTGGTTTCATTAATTAAAGGATATATTTCATTTTCATTTTCTTTGTACCATGTCGGGTATTATAGTGCCAAAAATTTTATTTGTATAAATTGTGTGGTACTCTGGCAAAAGCAGGCACTTCTCGCCAGGGCAGGCACTGAGCCACGGCCAGCTGAAACCAAATAATCAATACCCTTTTAAAAGTGAAACCTCTAAAATCTTTTCACATAAATTTCCCTTTTGAAAAAACACAGATACTCTTCAATCCGATCCGGCCACAGCGCAACACCTGCCCCAGCAAGAAGAATCTGTGCCTGATACAGTATATTAATTAAAGGTAAATGTCCCCTCCATTTATTTAATGAATAAAAAGACACAACTTTTACTCTGCAAAACATTACACTGATATTTAAACCAAAAAGTTACTTTTAAACTGTTTTTGAGAAATTTCCATTCAGAAAAAGTCAAAGAATTATGAAAATTTACCCAGTTCACCATTTGTTTTTTTTTTAAACCTTCCCATTGGAGAAGAGCTAAAAGCTGCCCCTCAAACTTTGCCCTCTAAATATGGCAAAGTTATGCATGCTGAATGAATCAGATTCATCCAAATAACTAACCAAATATAACTAACCAAATATCTAATGGTGATATAAAAATATCTTAATTTTAAAAAGTCATAACTTGGTCAATTTTAATCCCATTCTAAAAAATATTTTGTAATTTTATTTTAATCTATTATTATCAATTCAGGATTTTTACAAAAAAATGCCTGTTTTTGCCAGAACCACTTACAATTTAATATTGAGTTTTTCTGTCGCGGTCCTGTTAGGAGCAATGCCGTAGGCTGAACCCAGTTGCACCTGATTCGGTTTAGATGCATCCATAGCCTTTATTTAAAGTCCATGTCTTATTAGCATTGACTGATTTACATATAATTAAATATGCTTTTTATAACACATTTTTTGAGCACCAATGCTGTTTTGTTTATTTTATTGCCTCTGTATTGTATATGTTGTTTTATCTGTATTTATTCCTTTGATTTGGTTTTGAATTATTTGATTCCTTTATTGTATTATTCTTTTGCATGGCTAGTATTTTGTTTTGGTTGCTGAGATACACTCACTGTGTAGTAGGTTCTAGGTCCCAGGACTTGAATAGAAGCAGCACACAATGGGCTGTTATTAATAATTATTGTATTTTTGTTGTCTCACTGTAGAGCATCTCAACGTGCGTGTGGTTTCTACTGGCTTTTGTTACCATGCTTGATGTGGATGTATTTGTGCAGGCAGTGTGTCAGGAATATTGGCCAGTGTATCTTGTGTGTTAAAATGGAACAGGCAGTACAATCAGATATGAGTTGGCTTAAAAATCTGTTTTATTGATCCACATTTCATTGAAAATGTTGTTGTCTACTCTATATATTTAGCAGTCGTATATTAATAAAAGTGACAAGATTGGATATTTTATTGAGAAGGTACATTGTACTGAAGTCTATTAAATGTTTTTAATTAATATTTGCATCTCTGAAACTTTGTTTTAACTCAATTGTGTGCATTCTTTTGTTTGTTTTTCTCATATCATATTGCATTTCTTGGGGTGAAATTACCCAGTTGGCATAATTGGCTTATCTTTTTCTAAAGTTTACCTCCAATAACCTCAAATGCAGTAATATGTACATGTAATTAACTAAAGCATCTCCTTGATTGATTTTTCTTCAGACTTACTACTTCTGATTCCTGTTTGCCTTCTCTCCCTCCAGGGAATGCACATTTGGCGATAGATGCCATACCATGTCTATGCATAGGCAGGCTATCAGTCTATCAACTCTTAGTCTATTTGGTGATCAAGCTTTCTTTATACTTGCTCCATACCTCTGTAACTCTCTAAATCTGCAAATGCTTTGTAAAATGCTGTCTATATTCAGAACCACCCTTCAAACACACCTATTGTTTATACATTTTATGAATAATAAGTAATGGTATGTGAATTTCTACCTGAAAGAAAAATAAGGGAGATGGAGCAAAATAACCCCAGTTTGTGGGTTGTTTTTTTTTATTGCCCATTTTTATAATTGTATCATCTTATTTTAGGCACATTATTGTTTCCTGTAGGCCCTTGAGAACATGAATCTTTAATCTGTGCCTTCTCTGAACCAGTCTCATGGGCTATGAAATTTGGTTGGTACCCATAGTCTACCCATGATCCAGCACCTAGCTGATGGCCAATGCCAACAAACCTTAAGAGGTATTCATAGGATAGGGGTAGTGCCTGGGGTTTCTGGAGCTATGCACACTCCAGTTCGAACATGCTATCACCTGCTTCCCAGTCAAAGGTGGCTTTTATGAATATATGGATAAGCAAAAGGGCACTCAAGTTAACAGCTGCTCTGTGGGATCTGGGGTCTCCCATCTGTTCTTCTGTCTGGTCATTTGCTTAGAGCCTATGTCAAGTGTATGAAGACCCTCTACAAAGGTGGTAAGTGGTGGTGCACACATGGGTGTGGCCAAAGGTTCCATAACCCGAAGGTGTGAGGGAGCAGTCAGGTGCAAGACCCATTACCACATCTGCAAGAAGTTGGACCAGCCAAGTGAAAATCTAGTGTGACTCCCAACATGCCCCTAGAAGTTTTGTCTTAGAGGGAGTTCAATAATTGAAAATTTTAACAAGAAGGGTATTTGGCTGAGAAAAAGGAAAAAACTATTAATGTCATTCTGATCAATTTGAGTACATGTCAATTAAATGTCTGAATTCTTAAGAATTATCTAGGGGAAATAACATTTGCATGACAGAAAACAAGTACAGGTACTCCCCATTTTACGATGGCCAGACATATGATATTTCAACTTTATAATGGGAATTTGATAATAAACATAGATACACATTCAGCAGAAACCCCCACATTTTGATTTTGTTCCTGCACCACAGTGCAGTGTGTGACATAGGGAGTTGTGTGGCATGAGTGATAAGCACTGAGATCACTTTTGTTTTTTACTTTCAACACATTTTTACTAAATAACATGACATATTAAATCCTGTTATAAAATAAGCTTTGGTTTAATGCTATTGCCCAACTGTAGTTAAAGTGCTTTAGGCATGTTTAAGGTAAGCTAAGCTATGATATATGCAGTCTACTGTATATTAAACACCTTGGTTTACAGTGTAATAAACTTACAATGGATTTGTCCTATAAATAAGACAATACATGTACTTGTGTGCCCTTGTGGCACCTGCTGGCAGAAAACAGAATCTATGACTATAGATCCTAAGTCTATATGACTTACGAAGGGGGCATGTGCTCGTATGGAAACACGTCGTAGGACAGTATTCCAACATGATAACGGCCCCCAAACACACCTCCAAGATGACCTCTGCCTTGCTAAAGAAACTGAGGGCCCACAAAATATTGAGCATCTGTAGGCACAAGTTGACGATTTTTATTTAAGGGTGTACTTACTTTGTTGCTAGCAGTTTAAACATTAGTGGGTGTATGTTGAGTTTTTTTAATGGCACAGCAAATTTACACTATAAATACAAGCTGACTACTTACTACTTTTAATTGTATCAAAGAGTCATATCTTTAGTGTTGTCCCATTAAAATATATAATGAAATAGTTACAAAAAAGTGAGGGGTGCCCTGTGACGGAACTATTAAATAATTAAATAACTATTAAACTCTTATCTATACTGCCATTTCAGAACACTGGACTGTACGTAAATATAGCGCTAAACTGGTGTTCTGGTAATGAACCATAGATTTCAATGGCTTTGTATATTTGGAAAACAAAACTCCAGAATGTATAACAGATTATATTGATTTTCTATACATTTTCTAAAAAACAATCCTATAATTTCCTGTTTCCTTGTACCACTGTTAGTCACTGTTTTGAGGATAAGACTAGACAATAATTTTCACATGCAGTGGAGGAAATAATTATTTGATCCCTTGCTGATTTTGTAAGTTTTCCCACTTACAAAGGTATAAGTGGTTTAGAATTTTAAGGGTAGGTTTATTTTAACAGTGAGAGATAGAATATCTAAATGAAAATCCAGAAAATTACACTTAAAATACATACATTTTTTTGCATTTTGCAGAGAGAAATAAGTATTTGATCCCTTTTGCAAACAAGACTAAATACTTGGTGGCAAAACCCTTGTTGGCAAGCACAGCAGTCAGACGTTTTTTTGTAGTTGATGATGAGGTTTGCACAGATCATCTCTAAATCATTAAGATTTTTAGGTTCTCGTTTGGCAAGTAGAACCTTCAGCTCTCCCCATAAGATTTCTATGGGATTAAGGTTTGGAAACTGGCTAGGCCACTCCATGACCTTAATGTGCTTCTTATTGAGCCACTCCTTTGTTGCCTTGGCTGTATTTTTTGGCTTGTTGTCGTGCTTGAAGACCCAGCCACGACCCATTTTTAATGTCCTAGCGGAGAGGAGTTTGTCACTCAGGATTTAATGGTACATGGCTCCATCCATTCTTCCACTGATGTGGTGAGGTTGTCCTGTGGCCTTAGCAGTAAAACACCCCAAAACAATGTTTCCACCCCCATGTTAGACAGTGGGGATGATGTTCTTTGGGTCATAGTCAGCATTTCTCTTCCTCCAAACTTGGCGAGTTGAGTTAATGCCAAAGTGTTCCATTTTTGTCTCGTCTGACCACAGCACCTTCTCCCAATAACTTTCAGAATCATCCAGGTGTTCATTGGTAAACTTCAGATGGGCCTGCACATGTGCGTTCTTGAGCAGGGGGACCTTGCGGGCACTGCAGGATTTTAATCCATTACGGCGTTATGTGTTACCAATGTTTTTTGTGGCGACTGTGGTCCCAGCTGCCTTAAGATCATGAACAAGTTCCCTCCATGTAGTTTTAGGCTGATTTCTCACCTTCTTCATGATCAAAGATACCCCACGAGGTGAGATATTGCATGGAGCCCCAGTTTGCAGTCGATTGACAGTCATTTTGTATTTTCCTCATTTTCTTACAATGACACCAACAGTTATCTCCTTCTCACCCAGACTCTTACTTATGTTTTTGTAGCCCATTCCAGTATTGTGCAGATCTGTGATCTTGTCCCTGACTTTCTTAGAAAGGTCGTTGGTCTTGCCCATGTTAGAGAGGTTAGAGTCTGACTGATTAATTAAGTCTGTGGACAGGTGTCTTTTATACAAGGTGACAATTTAAGGCATTTGTTTTTAATGAAGGTAACGGGTTGATTAGGAGCGTCTAACTGGTTTGTAGGAGCCAGAACTCGTAATGTTTGGTAGGGGATCAAATACTTACTTCTTTCTGCAAAATGCAAATAAATTTATATATTTTATAAAATGTAATTTTCTGGATTTTCTTTTAGATATTCTATCTCTTACTGTTAAAATGAACCTTCCCTTAAAATTATAGACTTTTAATATCATTGTAAGTGGGCGAACTTACAAAATCAGTAAGGGATAAAATATTTATTTCCTCCACTGTACATACTTATTATTATTATTACACATATAAAGTTATTATATATAAATTAATTTGATGCCACCTAATGCACTTTCAAGTTTTGGTTCCCTTCAAACCATGCATAAGATCATCTGAAATCTGCACCTTTTTTTAGTTGTTTTGGCTGATTGGTGTACAGATAGAAAGCCACTCATAAAACTAAAGCTGGGACTTTAAGACATTCAAGGGGAAGTGGACAAGGATTCATTTCGGAGGCTAGGCAAGAGCATACATATTAAGTAAGGGCCTCTCTGTCTCGCGCTCACAGCAAAGAATGAAGATGAATCCCTTCATTAGGAGCGTTTTTAATGCATGAAAAATAATTTATTCATGGAAAATTAACAAATGGTTCATTTCAGCTGAAAGGAGGTCTTGCATTTAAAGTGTGTGTGTGTCCTAATCTTTATGCTCATTGAAACGACCTCATTCACACACCACTGATTGCAATAAGCATGAAGGAGATACCTGAAATGGGTGAGTCTGACTATTATGCTGTTATCACTATTTTCAGGTCAAAAGTAAACAAACACAATAATATATAACTTAGTAAACATAGTTTTATAAAAAAAGAACTCCAAAAGCACATTGTGGTTCATTATTAACTTGCTGTGTTATTATGAAAACATGTAATTAAGCCCAGGTATGTGCCATTAGTTCTTAAAAATTATAATACATTATAATAGATATAATAATATATATATATATAATAATATAAGAATAATTATAATAATACAAGAAAATGCAGCTGTAAACAACTGATCACCTCAAGGGACAATAATCTACAAGCAGAGGTGGGAGGTAAGAACAGATTTGTGTGTTATTTGTTATTCGTGTGTGTGCACACTGGTTGTGTGCTGGCTTACTCATTTGCGTTTATTTGGACCAGAGACCGTTCTAAAATGGTTATACATAGTATATATACAGTCAATTCTGGTTAATAGGACTACCGGTTAATGGGCCAAGCCGCTTATTCAGACCAAATCCTATAGTAGCTAAACAAATCCTATTATATATGTGTAATGTTATTCACTTATTTGGACCAAAATTCCGCTTTATCAGACCAAAGAACCTGTACAGTATGTAATATCCATGAATAAACTCTTCGTCTCTGGCAACATTACCCGAAAGCTCCCAATTTTCTCCCCCAGCCCTCTACTGCCACCAACAGGTATTTGTCTGACATTTCCATTTACTACAAAAACAAGCCACAAGTCGCCACTTAGCCACAGCAAAAGCGCGTCAGATCACACTGGATAAGTTCTT
>JAUZSU010086430.1:0-20174 GCA_034780255.1 Parotocinclus maculicauda
TTAAGCAAAGGCTGTGAATACTTATGTAAATATGATTTCTTTGTTTTTTAATTTTAATAAATTTTCAAAACTCTCAAAAAAACTTTTTTCACATGGTCATAATGGGGTATTTTGTGTAAAATTTTGAGGAAAGAGATTAAATGAATACAATTTGGAATAAGGCTGTAACGTAACAAAATGTGAAAAAAGTGAATACTTTCCGAATGCACTGTAATTTTTTCGTGGTACGTTTTTGGTATCTTAGAGTTATAAATCCATCTATTATCTACCGCTTAATCTGCACGGGGTCGCGGTCAGCACCGGCAACTCTGGGTGAAAGGGCAGGTGTAACCTTAGACACAGTCACACCTCAAGGGCCACTTTTAAAGGCACCAATTAACCTAACATGCATGTCTTTGAACTGTGGAAGGAAACCGGAGTACCCAGAGCAAACCCAGACATGGGGAGGACATTTAAATGCCACACAGACAGGACCCAAGTCGCCCGTCCCAGAGCAATTTTTTCTTAATTTTTTGTCCATAGCAAAGTAATGCACACTTCAATGTTAAATCTCTTAATCTATAGAGGGCCTAACAGCCTCATTTTTAAAACACAATTGTGTTTCTACAACTGATTGGAAAACAGCTGTACCCCACTAAATTCTGTGTTCTGACCTGAGGTCACCTTTTGGTGAGAAAACAACATAATGCCTGTTTGAAAGTAGGTTCTTAGCAGGAGGTAATGTCTACTCTCTCTGTTTCTCTCTGAAGGGGGTGGGGGGTTATTCTAAAAGTGGCAAGCCGTTCACCTTTTCGAATGAGGCACTTTACAAAACCCAGAAGAGCTATTCAAGCAGCATGAAACTAATATCTTTTGTGGTTTGTGGTTCAGACATTAAGACAGACCCAACTACAAAAAAGAGAGACAATGGAAGGTTGATATACACCAATCAGGAGTAAAATTAAAAACAAATATAGTGGTACCTCAGTTCTCGTCGTTAATTCGTTTCAGAAGGGTTATACAGAAAACGACGAGTACCAAGCAAATGTTACCCATAAGAGATAATGTCAATGAAATGAATCTGTTCAAGACCCCCAGACAATCCACACTGTATAAGGCGTGTGTATTAATGGCGTTATAATTGTACCGGAGCTCCCTGATGTACGATGACCTTCAACAAATCCATTATAAGGTCAACGTACCATGAAACGATAAGTTTATAGTCTATACGGTATCATAGAGTCTTTTACACATTAATTATGTCATTTGGAGAATCTTGGGGGAATTTGGAGGCCAAGTAAACATTCTGCAAGGTACACAGCTGAGCTGAAGGGGTATGCTTGGTCTGCAAATGTTTATGTAGGTGCTGCATGTCGTAATAACATCCACATGAGTTTTGGAACCCAAGGTTTCAAGTAGAACATGGCCTGGAGCATCATTTTAATGTTATGGTTAATTGGTGTAAAGGCATGGATAACGACAGAGCCATAGACAAAGCTGAGAAGGCTACATGAGAGGGGAATACAGATGATCGTCAGAACAGCGAGAGTCTGCGAGTTCTTTAAGTGCCCTGGAAAGACTGATTGCACAATTTGATAGGAAAATTGCCATGAAGGTGGCATTCCAGCTGTTTTGAAACATGATGAATAGTGCTAATTGGAGAGGGGGGCTGATGAGGCAAGACTGGTAGCCCTGAATGCCTGCTCTCATACAATTAGCAATCCCTAGATGAACGCCCGTTTACACGCTGAAGCTAGGCCATGTATGCGAATGTCTGTCATCCTGTTTCTGATAAATGAATGTGTCTGTCACCCTCTTATTCCTGCTACTCCTTTGATTGATGGTTGACTTCGGGACAAGCTTCCAGTGACATTTACATTTCCAAGCATATGTTCAAAACCTAATCAGTTTGTGGGGGAATTGCATTATGAAATAATTTGTTTTTGAGGTTCTGAACAACAACAGTGACTCTTCATATATACACTATATTGCCAAAAGTATTCGTGCACTTACCTTGACTCACATATGAGCTTAAGTGAGATCCCATTTCTAATCCATAAAGTTCAATATGATGTCGGTCCAATCTTTGCAGCTAGAACAGCTTCAACTCTTCTGGGGAGTTTGTCCACAAGGCCTGGCTCTCAGTCTTTGCTTTAATTCATTCCAAAGGTCTTCTATCGGGTTGAGGTCAGGGCTTTGGGCTCTGTGCAGGCCAGTCAAGTTCATTCACACCAGACTCTGCCACCCATGTCTTTTTGGACATTGCTTTGTGGTGCACAGTCATGTTGGAAGAGGAAGGGGCCAGCTCCAAACTGTTCCCACAATCCAAAATGTTGATATATATATATGTATATAAACACACACAAAGAAGATTCAGATATTTTTCCAATTTGTGTCTTATTGCAACATTATATCAGAAAATTCTGGGACTGAGGGGTAAATAAAGTAATTAATTAAGTTCAAAATACAAATAAATTATGTTCTTTATATTTCATTTACTTAATTTTTTTTATAATCAACAGTATGATCCAGAGTCAGTACTAACTCTTTCTAATTTGGCTTGTTTTGTCATCATGAAGGCAGAATATGTAAAATCTAATTTTACTTTTATTTATTAATGCTGTTTTCACAAATGTGTAAGTACTTTTCAAAAAGTAACAGCCATTTGGATGGTCGTTTTTGTCAGATATGTCGCTCCAAAGTTTCACTCCAGTTAGGTTTAGACCTAGTGATTCTGAAGGCCTGCTTTTCATACTAATAAAATTCTTCAGTAGTGCAGTCCCATCAGATTAGTAATGTTCCATCATGGTGCTGAATTGATTGCAGTGTCCTTTCCCGCCAAGAGGACAAGTCTACACCCAGAGCCACTGGGACACCTCACTTATTCAGACACTTTCTTTCATTTGTCAAGTCTGTGTGTCTAGGTAGTTTCATTCTACAGCTGTGACATAATGCTTAAACACTCCAGCCGCATTTATTCAGCCTCATAATTCCCGGTGCAGACTTCTCCCTGGGTCTTAAGAAAGGAAAAAGCAAGGAGAGTCCAGGGAGACAGGCAGTCATATTTTTTGATTCATAATAGGCCTGTATTGGCCAGCAGGGTGACAGTGTACTCGGGTGGACAGTACGACTATGCAGGAGCACTGTGATCCACTGCAGCGATAAAGCCTGTGGCTGGCTCTTCATGATTACAGAGTGGAGGAACCTTCGATGGTAAGACTCCATCTGTCATATTGGAGCCTGATAACTGCCAGGGCTGGATTTACCTTCTAACGCTTTGCTCAGTCCTATTACCTAACCCTGATATAGCCAGCCAGTTCTCACAGATAAGTCCACAGTGCCATGTTCATAACAAAGGTTTCAGCATAAACGTGGGCATTAGCCACCAGCAAGGCTCTATAAGAAACAGACTTTACTTCATGCACATCTCTGAGCAGCAGTTAGTCGCGATCGTATGTTTTTTTGTTATGATGTGGGTAATAACAGCCCGGCTTTTTAACATAAAAATGGCATTGCTATACTGACACTTTGGCAACTAACAACAAGCTTTATGCACACACATATAACATGCAGTAAAATAAATAACTACATTTTATTGGTTCATTTTTAGTTTATTCCTCTTACGTTTTTGTGCACTTTGCATTTCAATCTTCCGTATACTGCAACAATTCTTCAATACATGCACTTTTAAGTCCACCCATGGAAACGTGGTTGCAGAAAAATGTATAAATGCACAGAATCCTATGCTGATTGAAGAAAGAGACAACGTGTCTCAATGAAACAGGCTCACTGCACACTATCAACACAGAAATGAACAACACATTGGCCGAAAACAGGTTGATCTTGTAACCAATATAAGTTATAAAGCCATTATGAAATTCAGGGTGTCTCTGATTTTTATTTGTTTGTTTGTTTGTTTAATACTTGTGTAAAAGCAGTAGAACAGATAAATAAAGGAACATAATACAAAAAAAGCTGAATGAAAGCAACATGACTGTAATGATCTATGAAACTCGCCTTTGACTAAATCACAGCTGTGATTTTATTTATGGTAAGACACTCCCCCTTCATTTCATTCATTCACTTTCTTATCTGGTAGAGAGACGGTGTATTATTACTTGATTAGCTGGCATTCATGTGGATGTCCAATTTCAAACATGATCTTCTCTGACACTACTGATAACCACCTGGAAAGACTTACTGACCACATAGCAACCCAAAATATAGATAAGCCTCCAACCTTTTCCATCCCTTTGATGTGGACCAGCTGGTAACCTTATGCTTTCTTCAGTTTGTCCCTCTGAAAGGACCAAAAGAGGCCTGGCAACAAAATGGTTCAAAGTAGAACCCATTTGCAAATGTTACAAGGACCCTTTAAAAACAAATCCTAGATCTGTGAGAGGGTTCTTCAAGAAGAATTGGTTCAACCTTGAACCACTGATTAGTCACAGAATCATCAAGGTTGCCTAGCGTAAATATTGACAGCTGAAAGTGTAGCTGCATGTTCAGAACCAGCTAGTCCCTAGTTTAACCAACTGTTGCTGGACCACCAACACTACAGATCCCAGTCTTAACCTCTTAACCAGTTTGCCTGGGATCTAACCGTGTGCTCTAAAGCTGCTCAAAAGCAGTCTATCCTTGTTGCCTTGTCCTCCCTTGCACTCTGCTTGTCATGCCCTGCTGTAGAGCATTAAAGTAGGCGGACACCATGTCATTTGTAGCCATTTACAACCATTCAGAGCTGTCACAGCAAGACTCGGTCTACCAGGCTAATATTCTGCGTTTCTTCTCTTTTTTAGTCTGTCTTACTGCCACCCTCACCCTAAATTTCCTCCCTGCCCCACTCGCACCATTCCCAATATCATCCAGTTTTGTTTTATCACTCTCAAGCAAACTTGTTTGTCCCCTGATTGCTCTTGACATTTTATTAATGAACATTTGCCTTTTTACCTAAAGGCTTTTCCCCATCTACCTAGATTAGAGACTGAAATCGAAGGAATGGGGATTAAAAGCAAGAATATGAAGAGTTTGTTAATAGGACCCCCTCATTTTGCTCTAATTGCATGTTTGTATTGGTAAGACTGTCACCTCATTTGGCTCTTAACAATCATAGAAAAAAGCAGAACAGTGGCTCCAGGTGTTTTGAAATAATAACCCATTTGTTTATAATAACCGCTGTTTAACGACTGCATTACGTTCTGTAAAACAGGCTGTTGTCCAAAATGGACGGTGAATGGACATAACCATAGTTACACAGTTTTTTGTGTAATCTACTATAATGCAAATATTTGGGGTATTTTCACAAGAAAACTGTTCAAATGATAGACAAATGTATCAGAGATACCACTGATAGTGTAGAGCCCTAAACTGTTGACACACACACACACACAGACGCACACACACACACACTCAACCTGTATTTCATTAATGCAGTAATACTTTACTATCATGACCCTGTCTAGGTATAAACTGTAACACTTTTGTTTGATGGAAGTCAAAATGCTTTGTTATGATAAAACAAGAGACAAATTAATGAGTAAAAGGATAAACAATATTATTACTTAGTATTACGTATAATAGGACAGACACAAACACTTAGAAATGACATTTACAGCTTGTTCCAAATAAATAGCAGAAAGTCATCCATACAAAAAATGAGCACCTTACACAGAAAAAATCTCTAAAACATCGACTGAGTCAGAATAACAACATCCGCTCTTTAACTCCGCCCTCTTGTTGTGGATCTGCAGCATTGATTGGCTGTTAAGGTGACCGTGTCGGTTAACTGTTTACGGCTGCAATGACCAGAGTTTGACAGATTTTCATTTCTATTTATTCATTCATTCATTCTTTATATTTCATATTTTAATCCACATGGGGTCACGAGCCAGCCTGTGCCCACCGGCAACTGTGGGTGTAAGGGGGAACCCGGGACCTTCTTGCTGTGAGGCAGCGGTGCTACCCACCGAACCACCGTGCTGCCCCCATTTCCAATTAAAGTTTGTTATAATCTTTAAGGCCTCGCTTGCCAAAACAGAGCAGTTGTTAAGCAGAGCTACCTGCTGCTTTTTTACAACAGTCTATCTGACATCAGTTTCTGTGTCAGAACACAAATGTAATCCTTAGACAAAGTTTTCCCATTAAAAAGCAAATTAGCCAGACAGTCTAATCTCGCCTTTGAAGATCATGCCACCTTCTTTACTCCACTGGCAGCGAGAGATATTTATCTTTCAAGCGCAGTTAAGAATACGCCGCCCTTTACTAATTCTTTTGTATGCCTCCAAGTGTGGCCAGATTGATTCTTGGTATGACTGAAGGTTGCCATTACTACCATGTCATCTGGCTATCAAATTGGAACATTTTGGCGAGGATAAAGGAACAAGGAGCATCATGCATTGTTGAGTTTTTAACCTCTCAAAGCGATTCCAGCCAGCTCAGACGTGGTGTCCTCTCAGACCTGCTTATGTTAGTACCGATCCTTAAAACGTTTAAAACACATTTCTGTTCGAACACTGGGGATAAGATGGTTGATGCAGATATTTTTTCTGGAGGCGGAAACGGTATCTGTGTTTGCACACGTCATACATATGGCAAAGACACCGCTCTACACGCTGCAGAAGTTTTTTTTTTAAAAACACGATTGTTTGTCTTTGTCTCAGGAGCGACCCTGCTAGCAACCTTTTCTCTGATCTGGTAGAACGAAAGGCCAACACGTAGTGATTGGTGTAGGAACAAGCTTAATTAGGTAGAAGATGGAATAAAGTTGATTTCTATTCATCTCTGTTCAGTGCGAAAAAGGTTTTGAATGACTGGGATAACACAAGGCAGCTGATGTTTGAATGTGCTTTAGCGGACCTCCATTCAACTGAGTAAATACACACACAAACGCCTCTTACTGCATTCTAGCTGCTACAGTATATTTGCTCTCCTGTAAAAGTCAGTCTTGGTTCTAACGACAGTTGCCATGTCCTTTCAAGAAAATGATTAGATACAGCGAAAGGGTTCATTAAAACATTTCAATTGAATTATTGATGCATGGGGAGATGGATCATTACCTATGAAACGTGCTCTGTGTTTCAAATTTCATGCTCGGGTGACCAGGGCGCCTCCAATGGACACCAAACGTCAGTCTGGGCTGCTCAGCGTCAGTTTGTCTCGAATGCAGGCCTGTTTATGCTATAATTACTGTCAGTTTTCTCTCTAAAGAGCTCTCAGTTCTTAGTCTATAGGGAATTTTATAACCATGTCTTAAGTTGAAAGCTGTTCATGAATGCCGTGTTAAACAGTCAGATAATTCCTTATTTAGCTAAGATAATTAATGTTTAGTTTATAAACGGCTGCCTCTGTCTTAGTTTGGACTCATGCTGACCACACAAAGTGTGCTAAGCTAACAGGTTGGCTGTATTATCAGTTGCATCTTATCTCCAGTTCCAATGCAATTGCACAACTGCAGAATCTGAAGGCCACAGGAAATCCTGACTGTTAGTGAATAATCAAATGTCTCAGGGTGTATATATGGCTGGTGTCTTTAGCCCTCCAGGGAACACCAGTCTTGTTGAATTTAATGCCAACCCAGTGTCAATTTCTGCTAGCTCATGCCCCCCCTGGCTATAGAGTTACTCTGGGCATTCCCAGTGCCCATTTAGCAGCTATCTAATGGGCCTTTGCCAGTCTGAGGCAAAAGTGCTTCAATAAACAAATCTAATAGTCAGAGCTCCAGCACTTAGGCCTTGTAAAAAATCTTATAAGAGCTGACAGGTCGCGCTAAACATGATTTCCTTGTCATCATCGACACCCTTTTATTGTTTCGGGAATAATATTCCCTTTAACCTACTCCTGCTCCTGAAAAACATCCCTCCAAAATGCACTGGCTGGCAACCAGACAGAAACGATATTACGCTGCTCTGCATTTCAGCTCCTGAAATGAAGATCCGTTGTCAATTTGTTAAAAGTTACAAACATTGAGTGTAGTTAGAAGCTGTCAACCAGTCAACTCCAAAATGAGCAGTTAGCAGACGTCCTTATTTATTGAGCATTTGAAGGTTAAGGGTTCTGCTCAAGAGCCCCAAGTGAAAGCTTGGCAGAACATTTTCACATATGGAAAAAAATTAATGAATACAGTGGCCCTCAGAATTTAAACCTAATTGGTTCCAGAAGGTTGTTCAAACCCAGATTCCTTTTAAAATCAGAACCAAATTTCCCATTCAAATTAATATATACACTACTCACAAAAATGAGGGATTTTTATGAGCAGTATGTTCCTAATCCCAAACCCCAAACAATTTTTATTTACACTTATATTCTTATGTAATAATGACTGAAAGCGTAGATAAACCCAATGATATATTAATATATACATGAAATAACAAAAATATAGAGATTAAATACGTGAAAATGAAGTTAAACTTTATAATTAAGGCACTCACTTTCAGTCCGTCTTATCGCTGGGACAGAAATTGCAACTATAGGCTGATATGGTGTAATATACATGATATAATAATATAACAATGTAATAATATAATATACATTATTTGCTTTTTTAGCCTTACTTGGTCTTTTTTTTTAGTTTGGTTGGTGAATTATCCCCACTGACTGACCTGGATTATGTGCGTTATCTTTGGAAAATCTCGCCATTGAATGTTTTATTTAGGGCGCCCATCTTCAAATTGTTCTAATAAAGAGGTGTTTAAATTCCTAGGTTCCACTGCGATAATGTGATTTGACAAAAAGTTGATATCCACAGGTGATCCTACTCATGAAAAGCAGTATTTACAAAAAGTCTGTAGGGAGCAAAGGCATGTCACAGGAAAAAAATGTGAAATTTCATAGTACAACTGTAAATTGATTGACAGTTTTTATTGTGAACTTTTACAGTTTGACCATAAAGTTCACAGTTTTACTATTATTTTTTGGTGGTAATTTGGCCACTTCATAGTACAACTGTAAACTTGGTTAACTATGAATTGACTATAAATTATTTCACAGTTCTACCATGTATTTTGATGGTAATTTGGCCACTTCATGTTTCCACTGTTAAATTTCACAGTGCATTTTTCCTGAGGATCTCCAGTTTGTCAAGTCCGGTTTTTCCTTGTTGTTGTCTTGTTAAAAGAAGTATGGGCATCCCTGGCGGGTTTAACGGCAGCTTTTGTTACTCTAAAATCTCAATGGACTTTTTCCATGAACGCAGAAGTACCGACATCACTTCTGGACATGGTTAACAAAAGACTTCTTTTTAAGGTTTCACAGTTTGAAGTGATATTTGTCAATAGTAACTCATATTGTAGAGCTTGATACAGGTTTTATAAAGTAATCCCTTACCCATGTGATTATATCAGCTATTGGTAAATGATGGCTTTTGATGCAGTGCCATTTAAGAGATCACTGGTCTGGTGTAATTTTGTACAATTGCCCTTTATGCACTAAAATTCATCCAGAGATTAAGAATTCAAAGTATGATTAAAAAATGTTTAAAAAGAAGTGCTGCTTCAAATTTCCAGTTGGCTGGTGTAGCTAAAGCGCTGCTGGAATTGCCTTCTTTGTTGCCTTGTTTACGGAGGTGCCTCGATTAAAAACTGGCACAATATCACTTGATCGTTGGTAAATGACCAGTCTTGACTGGTGATGTCATGACCTGGTGAAGAGGAACTTGGTTCAATATACTGACATCTATTTCCATATATCGTCTTGCAGCTGAGGAAGGCCGTAATGGACCACATTTCCGATTCCTTCCTGGAGACCAACGTCCCTCTGCTGGTGCTCATCGAGGCTGCCAAGAGTGGCAACGAGAAGGAGGTGAAGGAGTACGCACAGGTTTTCCGTGAGCATGCCAACAAGCTTGTTGAGGTGAGTCCTAGATCCTACCGTTTCCATTCTCTTAACCCTCACAGAAGTTCCCAAAAACATTTGATGGCACGCAACACGTTTTATGGCATTATGCAGTTTGTAAATCCTGACTTGTTTTTGCTAGGGTTGTGGATGGTGTATTAAGAAATGACAAACCTCTTGACATCCATTATTCGTTATCTTTGAGCCCCTGCTTATCAGGAAATGTTAGAGGCAGCTAAGCAGCTTAAGGAGAGATACGATGCTTATCCGTGCCACGCCGGTCATGTTAAGAGCCTGGTAATGTATACCACAGCGAGGTGCCCTCAAAATGCCAACTTCATTCACTTTGAATGCATGCATCAAAGTAGCTTAGCTTGGGTCACGGACAAAACAAGTCAAGAGAACTCTAGTTCTGAATTCACAGGCTCCATCACACAAAGTACTGTTCTGATGTAAGAAAGGATATTCACTCTCTGCCGTGTGATTGCTCAGCAAGCAGCATGACCCTAATGTTCTCCAGCAAGGTCAAGACGCCCCACGGCACTGAACATGTAACGTAATGGCTAAAGCGAGCAATGCTGTCAATTTAGCCACTCATTATTATCACAGATAAACACTATTTCTATTTCCTACTCTCTGTTTTTTGGACTCTTTGCCTTTGATCTGTTTGTTTTCTTTCTTTGGTTCCTAGCTACAGCTTTTGTTTATTTATTTTTCTTTTCTGTTTGCCTTTTTGCCTTTCTTTCTTTCTCTTAAGATTTATTTTCATTCATCAATCTTTTCTTTTTTATATTTTTCCTTTTCTTTGACAAGGTTTTCTTACTTCGTTCATCCGTTCTTTCTTTTAACATAATTTATTTTAATGTATCAATCTTTTACTGCTTTTATCTTTCGCCCTTTCTTGATATAATTTTCCTATTTCATTTTTTTTATTCTTTTAACAACATTTATTTTAATTCATCAATATTTTTTTCTTTCTTTGACATAATTTTCTTCATTCTTCCTTTCTTTCTTTTAACAACATTTATTTGAATTAATCAATCTTTTATTTTTTATCTTTCACACTTTCTTTAATATAATTTTCTTGTTTCATTTTTTTAATTCTTTGAACAACATTTATTTTAATTTATTAATCTTTTTTCCTTTCTTTGACATAATTTTCTTCATTCTTTCTTTCTTTTAACAACATTTATTTTGATTCATCAATCTTTATTATTAATCATTATTTTTTTATCTTTCGCACTTTCTTTAACATAATTTACTTTCAATAACATTTTTTTCATTCATTAATATTAAATTTTTTGATCCTTCGCCCTTTCTTTGATATAACTTTCTTACTTCATTCTTTCTTTCTTTTAACAACATTTATTTGAATTCATTAATTCTTTTTTTATCTTTCGCCCTTTCTTTGATAGAACTTTTTTACTTTATTATTTCTTTCTTTTAATAACATTTATTTTAATTTAATCTTATTTTTTTCTCTTTCGCCATTTCTTTATTATAATTTTCCTGCTTCGTTTATTCTTTCTTTCTTGTAACAACATGTATTTAATGTATCAATCTTTCCTTTTTTATTTTTCTCCCTTTTTTGACATAATTTTCTCACTTCATTCATTAATTATTTTTTTAACAGACTTCATTTTAATTCATCAATATTTTCCTTTTCTTTATTTTTTTTTTCTTCTCTTACTTTTAGCACAAACATAGAAATTTGATGTCAGACACACACTATGACGCAGTGTGTGTGACCAGATGATACTTGATACTTGATGAGACAGAGACTTCTAACTAGATCAGCCCAACACTGAGGAAATTAGGTAGAGTAGTATATTCTTATGACATGCTGTTGACGTCTTATCCTTGTGCTCGTGATGGTGTCTGTAATGTTTTTGTTCCTCCAGATTGTTCTGTTGCCCCTTTTCAGCTCCCTTGCTTGTCCAGAGGATAAGAAAGTCTTAGTCTCCTCTCCGTGTGTACATGTTCATCTGGAGATTGCACTGCAAGTCAGCTGTGTTGTCAGGGTTGTGGCTTGAGCTGAATTTTGTTAAGTCGAAAAGTGACTCTGGAGTTGTTTATCTGAGATCTAAGTGGATGGAACCACATTTGTGTGAATTTCTTCCCTATTTACTGTTGGGCATTCAGAATCCTTGTGTTTTTTACTTGTGTGCAATGAGACAGCCTTTACAAAACAAGACTGTCAATATTGTTTGATGCGTCTGGTTTTTCCTCTTCCACATACAGGATAAAAATGTATTCCAGATAAGCAAGTGTGTTTACAATGCTTTAACATAGCAGCCTAAGGAAAGGCATCATACCTTTAACACATTTCTTGCATGTTCTACTGCTATAGTATGAGATACAAGACAAGGGACGAAATATGCAAATGGCTTCAAGTGGCACCTAAAATATGGCATTCCTGTTGCCGTTTCGACTAATAATACGTGTTTGGGCTAATGAGCAGTATTTTGGCTAGGAGACCTGAAGAAAGTTGGCAGGTCTTTTCTGTGGGAAACACAAAATGTAGCTTGTAGTACCCTTTTTTAGTAAATGGAGCAGTGAGAGGATCACACTTGTGGTCTGAATTGGTCTTGATAGAACTGTGCCAGTGTTGGTGTTAATGTAACTGCGTCCTGTGTTTTGTTATGGCCTTCATATAATGCATTGCTGTACAGATCAAATATTAAAAGGGAAGTCAAACACATTTTGTTCTTCATCAGCTGGTTACTTTTATTCAGGATGGATGGTAGTGAGAGATCCTTTCATACTAAGGGTTTAAGCAAAAGTTTGTGTACCAGTTAAACTTGACCTATTTCTAGACCGATTATACCAGGTCAACTGGGAGGAACCTAAACATGGCATAATAGCTTGTGTGACTGTGTTCATTATCATGATGCATGACCGTTGCACAATGGCGTTAGTGCAGTCGCCTCACATCTCCAGGGATTTTGGTACATAGTTTATAATTTTTACCACCTTTACCACACATTGATTTCTTTTTATTTTTCTACAGCTTAAGATGGGTAAATTCTTATCGCACTGTAAAGCTGCTCATTGATTTGATCAGGTCCTTCTCTTTCTCTCTCTCTCATACAAACGTACAAACATTTATGACATTTATGAAAAAATAACAACACAAAACATTTCCTATTGTATGTAGAATGCGAGCAGATATTTCAGAAGAGACTTTACAAAGACGCAGTCCTTGAACATGTGTTACGCGAGTGCCACAAACAGTAACTAATCCATACCTGTGTATGTATGTAATACCATCCGAATGTATGTAATTCACATGGTAACACCTGTGACTCATACTATCAGCCAATGCTGCTCAGCATTCAGTCTTCTCATGCTAATGCTGCATGTACTTAATAAACCTTTCAGCTCCAGAGATGGTGCAGTTACATGTGTAATTACAACTGATGTAACAGCTAACCTATCTTGTAAGGTTATGAATAAATTAAATATGTTAATGATCATAATAGCAAGACTAATAACTTTAACAGATCATGGACATATGCAGTAGAAAATCAGAATTGAAGCACCTATACTATATATATATATATATATAATGTGTGTGTGTGCGTGTGTGTGTTAGTATCTCAGTGTATGGGTGCATTTTCAGACAGCCCCTCATTCACACCGCTGTGTTAAGACTGATGCTGAATTTGCGTTCCCCTCAGTGGCTATTAAATTCCACTTTCACTTACTTGATATGTTTATTGATTATTTTTATATTGCATTCCCTTTGCTTTATTTATACTTTTGGCATTATTTATATTCAAGTATAGGCATGAAATACAATCAATACAATCATTTGGGGGTTGGAAACGCATGAATACATCCTATATAAAGGGTGAGTCAAATGTCACACCACCCTTTCATTTCAGCAGCAAAAGGGGAAATGACATATCTGAATACCCCAGTATAATAAGTAATGGGTTTAGGGGAGCTGTCTTTTGGGCTATGTCTGGAACGTGGGTCATGTAGCAAATTAAAGAAGACCAGAATTTTCTCAGCAATCGATTGCCCTAATCAGATTTGCAATATCTCTTGTGGAACAAGATCTCTTGGGAACAAATTAAATTCGAAAGGCCTTCTGGAATCGAATAAGTTTGAGTTCTGAGGTTCCACTCTATATTGCAAACCGATTCGAATGGATGTAATGCTGCTCGTACCTGTACAGAAATGTAATTCTTAATAATTTGTTATTCATTATAAATCATTAAATTAATATCTTAATAAATGGAGCTACAGAACAAAGGGTTAAGTGCAAACTCCAAGTGTTTATACACAAGTGCTATACGTCGCTGGTGTACATAATGAGGCGAATCAGTGCTGTGCCAGAGCCCGTAGAGCCTAATTGTGCGCTGATTGCTGTCCATGCTACTGCTTTGTTAGCGAGCTTGTTTTGGTGCTGGATGAGCTTTATCTCCCTTTGATCAGTGTGTTCATGGCCATGTGCACTCTCATAATCTCTTCTCTCTCGCCATCTCTTTCCGTTTCGGAGCGAGGAGGCTGCTAATTACCAGATGTGCTTGTTTATTTGCAGGATGACGGAGGGCAGGGGAGGGGAAGGGAGGGAGGGGGTGGCCGAGTGCCTGGCAGTGCTAGTAAGAGGACCTTATGTGTGAGTTCAGGGAGATATTTATGATGTGGATTATGTGACCTTAATTAGCCAAGATTGCACTACTGGAGGGGTGAGGCAGTGTTTTTCGTTGATTTCTCTCTGGCTCTCTCTGTCTGGCATAGTTCTATCCTTTTTCCCTAATCACCATGGTGGCATTTTCATAAAAACCGAGCATAACTCAGAGTGACGTCTCCTCTTTCCTGTAGTGTAGCTTAATTTAAATGCCACAACACAATACCATGTCATGGACTCTGATCAGCCATAACGTTCAAACGATGACAGCGTGATGCGGCAATGGCCTCTTTCGGCAAGATAATGCTCCCTGTCACACTGCGAAAACTGTTGGCTTGGTTTCCAGATTCCACCGATCTCAACCTGATTGAATATCTTTGGGACGTGCTGGACAGTTACCTGGATGTGAGAGCCCCACACAGTCAGTAATGAGAAGTAAGGATGAACCCCTGGTCACTGGAGCTGCCACTTGTCAACCGCATGTTTTATTTCCTATATATAGTTAGTGATACACAGCAGATTTTAAAAATAGTGATCCCTGGTTGCCATGGTTATGAAAATCAAGCCCACACATGCAGGATGTTTGACACATTTTTTCAGGCTTCTGTTTGTCCGTTCACTCAATGCAGAACGAAAAGATTAACATTCAATGCCAATGATTTATTTTAAACATCCACATCCATTATCACTCAAGAGGAAAGTTTCTAAAAGCGGTTCTGAGGATCCTTCAAGTACTTTTGTGTAATATATGGCCACCAATGGCCACCGTTGACAGATGCAAACTGACACACAGGAAATGGCTGGGAGCTGAACTCGAATCTGTAGCTGGGCAACAAGTGCTAACCATTATTAGTCGAAACACAATGTGCACACATACACCCTAGTCTATCCTCCAGAATGTGTAATCATGATGTGCTCGTGATGTTTAGTGATTACAAATTGACAAGAAGCTCAAAGTTTGCAAAGCTAAAGTCCTGTGCAAAAATCTTAAGCCACCGTTAGATTAGATATGGCGTTATTTTAACAATGGTATAATGGCAGTGTATGATTATTTGTTTGACTTTTTATTACATTTTTATGCAGTTTTATATGACAAAAAAAAGTATGAAAGAAATACAACTTTTATTGGCTAGAGTGGCAAGTATTCAGTGTGACCTTCCCTTATTCTTGAGCAATAGCAGCATGTGGAAGTTTCATCAGGATGCCTAGTCCGAAGAAGCTTTTTTTTAAAGGGCAGCCTCCTAGAAACCACTTTTTTCAGAAGGGAAACAGGGTGAAAAAGCTAAGATGTGCTCAAGCTCACAACGCTTGGAATGAAGGTCATTATGGAGTGATTCATTCAATTTTAAATATTGTGGTCCAGTTGTTTATATTACCTTTAAATTAATTATACCTTGGCTAACATTTGCTATAATTACAGGGTGTCACAATTGCCTCTGCAAATGATCCCTATATCAATCCCTTCAAGCCATCTGTTCATGATCAGTACTTTAAAAGCTTATCAGACTTGCTTGTTTCCGCTGATCCTGTGTCTTGCTAAAGCTTTTGAGAATGGCATCACATGTGATCTCAGAGTAGAAGTTAAGGCAAACTTCTCTCATTAAACCTGAGCTGTGGATTGTGTTGTAAGCCTGTTTGCGACCTGACTACAGGGGCCCTGTGCTCATCGCCGTGCTAGCCTAAGTCTGCTTGTTTTCTCGGTGTCTGTGTGGGTTTGCTTCTACATTCCAAATACATATTAGGTCAACTAGCATCTTCGAAGTGTCCTGGTGTTAGTGAGTGAGAATGTGTGTTCGTTTGCTCCGCAATGGCTTGGCATGGCATCCTGTGGGTTCTCTTTGTGGCAAGAATCTCGTTACCTGAACAACCCTGTTAGCTGGCATGACTGGTATTTATAACAGGGAGACAACCCACCGGCAAAGGGATACACCATGCTCTACCATATCCACCTAGCACTTGTAGCAGATCCTTGTTTGAACCTTAGGACTGACTGTTGCAGAATCCATGCCTTGTTTTCTAACCAGTTGACACTACCAATCATATGTGTGAAGCAACCTAGTGGGACTCTGGGTTAGTGGATAAAGGTATGGATTTCAAATCTCATTAGCGATAGTTTGATTTAAACCCTGAGGTTATTACAATTAGAATTCATTAGAATAGTAAATAAAAATGTCTTTTAACTCAGGACATTGTGGCCACGGACAGCCAGTCAACGCTACCGATTCACGAGCAGAGACCGGAGTTAAAACTATAGTCTTGCTTGATCATAATCTCACGTTTGATAGAGATTGTTCTTACTAAGCTGATTGAATATTTTTTGTATAGGTTTGTGTATGACGACTTCCTTCTGCTTATTTGTATCAAGGTTTAAACTGTTTCTAAGTGTGTGTAGTCAGTGAAAACCCTGCCTTAAAGATTATGTAAAATCAATATCGACACAGGTAACCAATACTGAATTGGCCTTTAGACTCTGTGGCCTGAGACGCACTGCTGTAAGCAATAATGTGGGGGGGGTGCATTTAAATGGTGTCCCGGGCGTGATGGATGGCTGTTGGAACAAGTCTATTTGCGTTGACCCAGGTCTATGGAAGGCACAATGGCCTATCCCAGGCAGACTTATAGGCCTCTGAGGAAATCTGGTGGCTGAGCTGCTTTTGGGAGACAGCCCGGGAACTGATGGATTGGCCCGACCAATGGCTCGGCACACCAGAAGATATTTTTAGAGCCTGCCTTGAGCAGTCAGCATACTTCATCCTTGACTGCCCCATTGCGGCATTCTTCGCTGGTACAGCAGATCCAGGATCAGTTGGACCTCCCAAAGATTGATCAGGGGATTCTGGGGATTGGGTTCAACTCACAACAGTAATTGATCATACCCATTCCCAACTACCTATATCATAACACGTCCTCAAGAAATTCTATCTTACAATGTAGAGTCATGTCATATGTTCCATTATGTTTCAATGCAAGTGGCTATGTGTCAGTTATTCTAATAAGCTTGTGTTGTAAATATGGTCTAGTCATTTTCCTGACCAGTCCATCACAACGTCCAAAGCACCAGCACGTCACAAAAGATTATCTCTCAAGCGTTTCATCGTCTAACCAACATGACTATAGTTTCCCGAAAAATAGCATGCTACCATTATCAATAATTGCAGAGACAGCGTAGACGTCACTGCTAAGCGCAGCTATTTTTCTGTGAACGTTTTTGCAATTCCATGCTAGCTGATTTTTCCTCTAGTTAGCCCATAAGTTTTATGGCACATTGCCAGGCTGCTTCTTCATACTGACTAGAGCAAAACATGATGGTGTGCTGTCAAGTAGCATGGCATCTGATATGAAAAACTGCACATGCCATAATGTAGAAGCTCAATGCCAGAGTGGCACAAAACCAGTTCTAGCTAGTCTGGCTTCTGGAGTATCTGGCTTCAGAGGGCTGTTGGATAACGGGTTCAGGCTGGTTAGACTAGTTTGAGTTGTTGGTTTTAGAGCACTTCTAACCAATTAGACTGGTTCCAGCTGGTCAGAATAGTCTTGGTTGCTGAATAATGTAGGGGTTTTTTTTGTTTTGAAATTTGCAAGCTGGATGAAGCTGGTTAAACTGGTTCTAGAGAAACTGGCCAAGCTTGAGGTTTTTTCAAAGCCATTTAAAATACTTCAAGCTACCCAGTCCATTTCTAATTGGTCACACCAGCCTGTGTTGCTTGTTCTGAAAGATTTTGGCCACTTTAAACTGAACTTAATCTAGTTCATTCTGGGTTGTCTGATTTTTTAGACGTTTCACATCTGACTCTAGCTGTTAGGTCCAGTTTGACTGCTTTGGAATGCTGGTTTAGGGTTTATGGTGTTTAGACACAAGTTTGTTCTAACTGGTCAAACTGGTTTGTTTTTCCTCACTTTTAGATTGATTCTAGTTGCCTGGGATAGCCTGGTTTACTTGTTTTAGAGGGATTAGGATAATTGGCTCTACACTTGTAGGTAGAGACTCATTGACAGCAGAATTTGTTGATTTGTTACATGTTTTCGCTGCCCAGACTGGTTCTAACTGTGTATGGAAGTCTGGTTTATTCTGGAAATCCAATCAAAAAACTTTTTTCAGTGGCACTAAAGTAGTTAACATAGTGTTACTTCTATATTGACACATATATATTATGCTTCACACTGTCTAAAACAGCAGCACATGACAGTGGATGGTTAATGATATGCCGTCAAGTATTATTACGCGATCTGTTATCACGTAATATCTGTCATTAAAATGATTGCAAATTAGCATGTCACCATTAGCCATAATTGCCATGACAGCTGGCCATGCTTAGAACTCTTACTTCCATGTTCTATACCCCGTGTCACATGCTAATTATGATTAAATGATTTTTATTTTAGTATATTTTTCATGACACCAACATGATATAGTATAGCAGTGGTTCCCAATGTGGGGGGCAGGACTATTGCAGTGGGGGCGGCACAGATTAAAGGTGTAATTTTATTCAATTTTAAAAGTTTTAAAAGTTCAAAATTTTGAAGCCATTGCTTGTGCAGCGAGGCAGTTTTGAGAAAATATTTGGAAAGCAGTGAATGCTGTTACACAGTAAAAATGTGAGACACTGTACATAACGCTTGTAGGGTCAATGTGATGTCACTTTTTGTTTTGTTCAATAAGAATTTGTGTGTGAATTAGTTTCGTAAAAGTATGTTCTGTTAGGGTTCCTACCTCATGCCCCGGAGCTACCCGCCGTTCTCGCCGATTGTCGTTACAGAGCAAGATCAGACGGTTTATATTCGGTTTTTTAATTTGCGACCTGATGACAAACACTTGGTGCCCAGCAGTGGACAGCTCGCCACTCGACCCGCGCACCCGACCACCGGTGTGCATGCGCACAAACCTACACTCTGGACGTTCGCTTGGTCGTTTATGGTCAGTTGGTAACGTCCTGGAGCTTACAGTACAGACGAACATGTATGGGGGAAACACCCAAGGTATCTAGTATTTTAGGGACACATATTGAGGGTTTCTGTTCCGTACTCATGCGCTCCTCGGACGCTTGAGCTCATGCTCTCTCTGTCCTCAGCTCCTATCAAATCTTACTCCCGCCGGCTACACTCTCCCATTGAGACGCGCCCCGGCTCCACTCTCCTGCGACTTATTTGCTCACGCTCGCCCTCTGGCGTTTCGGAATCCCTCTGCACCTCGCGTTTTGGGAGACGTCCCAAATCAGCGTGTTATCGTGTTCTCTGCACAGCTGCCCCGTTTTGGTGCTTCTGCGCCTTTCGCGATCAGTTCGCGCGTTGCTCCCACTCGGGACGCAACACAGCGGCGCTCCCTTTTCCCTAATTTCTAAATTATTTCCTCATTCTTATTAAACGTCGCGGGGTTGTTCATTTCCGCATCCTTGGGTCCTAACACATACCGTAAAATATTCCAGCGGAGTTTGGAAGTAAAGGACTCGTACGTAAGTCAGAGTGTGGGGTCTCGAAAATACAAAAGGGCGACTCGAGTGTTTGAGTTGAAGGCAACTGGTCTTGGTTCTTGAAGACGGTATACCTTTCATCCAAAATGCTTCTTTTGTTCTAGAAGCTTATGGGGGGGTCATGGGGAGTATTTAACCTTTGGTAGGGATATCTCATTAGAGATGTTCCTGAAAGTCCTTAGACCCACGTTGTCAACAAGCGAGTGCTCAGGATCAAATAGATCAGGATGCAATATATCTATCTATCTATATATATGTCT
>JAUZSU010086539.1:0-20173 GCA_034780255.1 Parotocinclus maculicauda
TATATAAATATGGGGTTTTTTTTTTTTTATTTATTTTTTAATTTCTTTATAGCTTTATAATATTATAGGATTATACGGCTGTACCAGTTGTAAGTTACTCTGAATAAGGACATCTGTTAATTGACATAAATGCAAATGTTACTAAATGCAGCTCCACTGGAAGGATATAGGAAGTTTGAATGATGAGTAAAATTAAATAGATGATTCCCCTATTTTTAAAGCAACTACTGGTATGGTCCTGCTGGTGGAAAAACGTTCTATTAGGTAAAAGAAAATCAAGAACAAACAATCTTCTGGTTATCTGAACTGTCTGAATTGCTGGTATGCATAGGCATGTTCTGTTACTTCATTTGCATTGCAGAGATTCTTATATCCTCATCATTAAACTTTATTACTAAGACTGCTTGTGTTTCCAGCGCTTCTGGTGGCTCTGGTAAGAGCCAGCTGCTGCATACTGCAGCTCCTAAGGACCTGGGTTCAAATAGTGGGCAAAGTGAAGGTCGAGTGGTGTGCTTATGCAATCCCGTGTTGAATATGGCAACTTTTTCAACCAAACATTTTACCATGAGTTAGTACAACTTATGTGTAATACCTGTAACACATGATTGTATAAATCCCTCTAGAGACACGATCCCTTAAAGGTTTGTTCTTCATAGCTATACTGCTCACAAAAATTAGGGGATACCCCAAAATGAAATATCCCCTAATGAATGTCCCCTAATTTTTGTGAGCAGTGTATTATGGAGTTAAAAAATAATGTTCGACAGTAAAACAGCAATAGTCATGATATTTTTTGGCTCTAATTCCAGTATGCTACTTTTAGAGTTGTTGAGGATTTTGTGTACGGTTTCACTAAAGCACCGCTTTGTAGCATTCCTTTCATAACCATTGGTAGGATTCTCATCAGTGCTCCAGTCACTTATCAGTGCTCTGAGTGCCCATAACTGCACTTGCCTGGCGTCAGGTTCATAACTGGTCTGACTCCCATTCAGTCTCTTGTAGATAATCTATCAGCAGAGCGGTTTAGAGCTGAGGAGACAGGGAGTCCGGCACCAGACCTCCTCCCAAAATAACCCCGTGTCCACCCTGGCTCTGGGCAGTCGAGGTGCTGTCGTAAGGGGTCTAGCAAGAACCCAGAACAGGAATGCCATGTCATCAGGCACAATAATGGTGCCATGGGAAAGACACAAGAGGCACACAGTGAGGGAAGCCAGTCAGGGTCCGTGAAGGGCCGCGTGAAGCGTATAGGTGCAGACAGGGCAGAACCTGCAGGCTGCAATTGATCTTAGGCAACTATGAAAATGGATAGTGAGAAATGGATACAGAAGACTGAGATGGTGATTTAGTAGGCTCGATAAAAGACGCCATTCTGAAGTACACTTAAATTTATGCCGTGCTTGTATTGAGTGTGTAATGCAATATACCAGAAATCAGACTTTCTGACTCTTGGTCAGAGAATATCCCAAACTAAATAGAAATGCATTTAAAACAAAGTTGATTACAGCTTTCAAGACTAGATTCCCAGAAATATTTGCATACACGTCAGCTTCAGTATATTCCAGTATTTTGTATGTGCCGTTCTAGATCCAAAAATAATAATTAAAAATGATGGAATCTTTTAAGGCAAAGCAAACCTTTTAGGTATAGTTTTACGTAGCCCATCTGCCATAAACCTCCATAAAAAGTGTAAAAGCTTATTCTATCAAAAACTTCAGCTGTCAAAGAAGACAGATTTGACTTTCCATATTCAATATTTGACTTTTCATACCTTCAGCTTTTCAAAGAGTGTTCTGACATACATTTTTTGTGGTGGTGGTGTAGTAATTGTAATTGTAGTTGTTTAATTATGATTATTGACTGTCCTGCTTCTGTTAGTGCAATACAAAACATATTATTATTATTATACAGGGCTAAGAAAGGGGTTTAAACAAAGGTAAGACATTGGATACAAAAGTTTATGTGGCTATTGATCTTTTATTATAGATTATTTAAAGAGTTTTTTATTCAGATTGGTCTTAAGAAGATCTCCGTGTTCCCACTGAGGTGAATTTGTGATCTGATTCAGCTCTGATTATTAACAAATTATCAACCATAGCCATAGAACCTTGATCGATAGATTTGAACTTTGTGGTCATTCGAACAGAACCTTAACCATAAAGAAGCCGTACTGGCTCTAACCTTTAAAATCACTATTGAATGATGTAATAACTTAGCTGGTATTGATCTCACAGCGAAGTAGACAGAAAAAGACTAGGAAAGACATTCATATTCATTGGAATCATGAACTTTCTGGACTTCAAACCAGTATTTCGGCACATGGAGCCTCATTTATGGTTAAACAAGGGAGACAGCCAGAGCCCTCAATGAGTATCTGCTGGGAAAACATGGGCCAGAGACTTCAACGTGGCACAAACTGGGGATCTGAGCAGGGCTGCAAATGAACGGAATTCACACTGAAAGAACTGATTAAACATGTTTTATACGGATTCTGGAGAAGCCTTGATAAAAAGAAGCTCATACGGCTTTTTATTCAGCCTTTTTTTGTGACATGACTGTCCTTTGCAAAGATTTAACCTTGTGAACTGCATAAATATAAAAATGATACTTAAGGTTGGCATCCGAACCATGTAATTGTGTCTATATTAAGTTATATCTCCCATCCTAATGCTATGATTGCTTCTTCATAAACTCTGTAAATCCCTGCTCTTAACCATTTATAATAAGTTCACCAAGGAAAGCATGAAGAAAAGTTTATGAACCCTTTGGAATAACCTGAAACATTGTGCTTATTATAGCTCCGAATTAGCAATGGATATAATATTTGACTTTTCATATTTATAGATAAATACACTGCTCGTTTTTAGTCCATACTGAAACAATACATGAACTCCTATATGTAATTGCTAGTAGCACCTCCTACTAGCTACTGCAGCCAAGTAGGTGAAACAGCAGTTCCAGTGGTCCTGAGACCGAATCCTGGGCAGTGCTTGTAACATGAATGTGGTAATTTGGTGTGTTTATGAGGCCCTATGACTAAATAGTGTCCCATCCAGGGAGAACTTTCCTGTGCCCAAGGAATTTTGGGATAGGTTTCACAGCCTCCCACAGCCTGACCAGAAAAAGTGGGAGCAAAGCGCAAACTTTTACTTTCAGAAAATCCAACTGTGATCGGTACAGAACGATGAGGAGGAAAATATTGTTCTGGCAATTTTTGTATGAACAGACCTATTTACATCAGCCCCAATCAGTGATTCACAGTGATCACTCCCTCCACCATGCTTCACAGTTGGCATGAGGTTTTGGTGTTGATGCACAATGCTTTATTTATGCCAAAAACGACACAAACAAACAACTCCAGTACCCTCTGGTTCCAGCTTTATTGAAAAGTGTATTTGGGTTTGAGAAAGGCACTATATAAATGTATATGATAATAATATTAAATAATAATCAAAATAGTATTATCATTATAAATATAATAATTTTGAGTGGCCAGCTTTGAGGGTCTGAACGCCTAGTCCAGTTCATTTCATGTCTGTCTGTCTGTCTGTGCGTTTCTGAGTTTGGGAGCTGGGCATTTTGTATCCTCAGACCACAGGTGCCCCCACCTGAAAGTCTTACTGTCATATCATTGTGTTGTCAAAGATAAAAAGATTGGATAACTAAGAGGATAGCTTTTCAATGATGTAGATAGAGAATGGTTCTAATTGTGATAGAATGGTGCAGAAATGTAATCTGGGTCATAGAAATAAAGATTAGATAATATTTAAATGTTTATTAATGGTAATTTTTGCTTACAGCTTCTCCAAAATGTGTTTCGATCAGAGTACGGGTCATCTGAACAGATCATTCTTGTAAAGAGCAGACACTTTCAGACTAGACTTTCAGTGCTTCAGTCTATTTTTTCACAATAATACATGGTATTTGCTAAATTTATGAACCCAGATGTTTGTATACTGATATCCATGAATAATTATAGTTATTAATAATATAGATACAGTCTAAGATTTGAAATGGTCAATTGTTTGTTTTAAATAACTCACATTTAAGATATAAATCAGAAATCCATTTAATACCTTGTTGCCTGCTTGGATGGAACAGAGGCAATACGGCAGGCTACCACTTTGGTGATTCAGTCTTGGCAGTGCCCTTCTGCCAGGTCACATATAAACAGGCACAACTGGCTGTGACCATCCCCTGATGCTGCATCCCCTGGCTACTGCCGACCCTCCAGTGGATCAGTGGGCCATCCAGGTTACCGTTATACCCATAACCTGTCAGTTATCAGGACAGACTTGACAGGACAGACCTTGGCCATAACAGGTGGGCTTAAGACGATGAAAAAAGATGAGTTCACAACTGTAAATCCTACAGTTTAGGTTAATATTAGGCCCCTTTTTTAAAGTAAGGCTCTGAAATGGGGTTTTAAGGGTTCATCCAGGGGAACAAACCAATAAATCCTCTGGGGATCTTTTTTATTTTTTAAAAAGTACTATAACATGGCACTTTTGTAACTTTTGCATGTTTTCAATTGGAAAATTCCAGTTTAATAAAGCACCTCCTTTGGGTTAAGAAGTCAGCCAGTGTGCAATAATATGCTCCTAAAGTTTACAGCAAACATCGACACACTTTTTAGGTTACAATAAACTAGAAATGACCACAAAGACTGGAGTATTATTGTGTGCATGGCGCAATCATAAACAATGTCAGGAATATACAATGTAGGCTCCTGTCCTCCAACCAAATCTATAAACAATCTTAACCAACAATTATTTGGCTAGGCTCCAAGCGTTTTTTGGATCTTGGTGAACTGAAATACAGGCCTATGACACATTCACAGGTTAAACCATCAGATTTGGAGCCGTGCCTTTCTGCTCAGCTCCTCTTATTTCTCTTCAGGCTTTCTAAACATGCCCATGTTTAGACTGAGAGCAGGAAAGAGAATATCTAAGAAATTGAGGAAGGAAGCGAGTCAAAAACAAAGGAAAGGGCAAGAAAGGCAGTATGACGAAGGGGCTGAGCGGCTACTGATTGCGGCGGAGGCTCCAAAGCACTCGGCGCCGGCTGAACAGGCCACAGAGTTCCAGACGAAGAGATTAGCCTCTGTACTCACACTGGTACAAATACACACCGTCTGCACTGAGCTGCTTCTCTAATGATGCAGTTATCAAGGACAACATGGGTCTGTTTTTATCAGCATCAACTCAAACAGCTATTTAAACAGAGTGATTTTAATAGGACTTTACATGGAAAATGTGGTAGCCAGAAAAGAATCTTGGCAGATACAAAATGAGAATGACAACTCTAAGTGCTTGGCCAAAAGATAATTGAAAAAAACTGTGTCCATTGTCTCGGTATAATTTTTAAAGGAACACGCTGACATTTTTCAAACAGTTTTCTGCATCTGTAGTTTATTAGTTATTACCACCAACAGTAATTTTGACCATTTTTTTATTAGCTTTACTCCACAGGAAAACCGCAGATCTGGCAAGAGTGTCGAGCAAACTGTCTTTTTCCCGCCAACGTTTTTTACTCATTTTTATTATTGTGTTAAGATTCATGGAAACAGCACAGTCAGTGGATGGGAGCTCGGTATATTTCACACAAGTTCTGGACCAGGCGTGTTGTGAGGCGAGTTCCAAGTATTCTTCAAACAAGTATTATGACTATATTAGCATGTCTATTAGTCAAACATGTCCTTATTTTTAAAGTCCTGGTCGTCTAATTGCATACTTTATATATTGTATATGTTGTATAGTAATTGTCTCTAGTCTCTATTGATACAGTGTATCAATGAGTTTTGTAATTTATAGTGTGGTTGTTTAAAAGTTGTGGTTTATCTTAAAAATAATACAAACAATATTCACAATCTGAGACTGATTATTTATTAACCAATCTTTCTACGCACATTTCTCTGGACTGTGGTGGTTTAATGGTTAAGGTTTAGGGTTCAAATCCCACCTCTGCCAAGCTGCCAAGTCTGGGTCATTAAACCATAAGCCGCTGTGTAAAATGTGCTAAGAAAATATACCTTCTCATAACTCCAACATCAGAAGAGAATCAGCGGAAAGGGGGCATCTGAAATTTGCAAAGAAAATCGTTAGAATCGCAACTAAGCGTCTCCAAAAGCCAACCAGAAATGAACTAATTTAATCTTTAGCTTGACCATTATCACATCTGAAGTCTTCTCTTTGTTGAATGGATCCTTCTTATACGTTTTTGACTTTGTACATAATGCTTAATAGATCCCTTTCGATCATCACCTGAGGCAGCTGGGCTTTGTGTTTGCAAGAGTTGAGGAAGGATAACGTCAGATGACTCCGCCTCACAATGTCAAAGGGAGACATCAAAATTTGGTTTATTAGTTTTCACAGCAATTGTCAAATGTTTAAGCTAGTCTTTGCTGCGGCATCAAACCGATACGGCCCACCCCAGCCTTAGTTTGTTGTTTTACTGTTTCAAGGGTCAAAAGGACTCTTGCTTGGAGTGTATTTGCTAATAACTGCTTCAAACACATGGTTAAAATGGTAATATAAATAAAGAGGTTTTACTACAAAATGTAATACACAAAAGTGAGGTGATAAACCTAATTCTCTCCCCATTTTAACCCCCTAACCCTAATTCCATCCCTAATTCGAATCAAAATCATAACAAAAAGCCTATTCTTAACACCTAACTTTAAACCTAACTCTAATACCAGGCCTAAAACGTAAACCTAAACCTAAAAATAATTCCAACCACAAGGCGGAGACTCTAAACTTTAAACCTTAAACCTAGTTCTAATATAATCATATGCCTACAATGACCACTAACTATCCATGAACTACAATCACATGCCTACCTCCTAACCCCTAACACTAACATTATCCTTAAGCCTAACCCTTAACACTTATTCATGTATTTCTCTTCATTTGATGGCATGAATTTTGGAAAAATTGTGCCCAAAATCTGGGCACATTTGTCCAAAAAATCATTTTTTTCACAATTATTGTGAATGGCTCATTCGTAGAATAAAATGTAAATTTGACCAGGTGTGCCCAAGAGGTTTTGCATAAGACCATTCAGGACAGTTTTGTTGAGAGACAGAGGGAGAGGGAGATGATGGACTGATTGTGTACACTACATACCTTTCGAAAGCAGAGGCAGACACATCCTGTCGACAGCACTGGCCTTTGCGTGCCTATGAGCAGCCAGAGATTACGTCAGCAGGTACTGAGACCGTATCTAATCTCCAGGAGAGAGACAGTGAAGGGGGGCTCGAGTGGCACCGCATGATGGGGTGGCTCAAGGGCCGACGGTATGGTGCAAGAAGTCTGAAAGAGAAAGAAAGCAAAGGGGGATAGGAGGGCGGGAGAGGCGAGGGAGAGAGAGTAAATCAGTGCGGGAGATTTGAGACAGGAAAAGCATGGCGTCAGTACAGGCTGGAGATAAGGACTTGAGCTCCATACACAAACATGCTTTTTCCCTTAGCCTGCCAAAAACACTCTCTCACTTTCTCCTTCCTTTTAATCTAGTTCTGTTCCTTCCAGCAAAGGAACCGGGCAGGTGCCACTTTGGCTGTGTTCACATTGGAAGTGCTCAGATCAGATCATACTGATTTTTTGTGTCATGTAGCAGTCGGAACGAGTGAGAACACACTTTTGTAGTGGTTGTACTGTAGAAGCAAACTATGAATCACAAGTACAGTCCAAACCCTGCTAGTCAAATGTAACTTCTGCTAGAAACTGGTATTGGAACATCCCATTGGGTTCTCTTACCTGTTACCTACCTCCTGGCTGAAGCATCTCACTGCCCAGTTCCTTGGCAAAAACAAAACATCATTTGCTGTCTTTGAGACTTTCTGTAGTGCTTTAATATTAGAATTATCCACTACACAAAACAAATGTTATTGATAGGAAGGAAGTGGAAGGTGTAGGTAGAGGCATATGGTATTCACAATGCCTTCAATGTCCACTACACTGACTACACTTACTCAGAATAGGATGTCATTTCTCGGTTTAAGTTTTTTAAATGTTATTGTGTCATTGTTTCTGATAGCGGGTTCAGGGATTAAAAGAGCAGGAATTCAAATACCATATAGATGTGGTATTTTAAATATTTTTATATGATAAAAACACTACAAATAAAGATAAGATTAAAATGTCAAAATTATTGGGCAATAACAATTTTCACACTGATAAGTCTCTGGATTCATTACAATAATCTGACCCATCTGTGCCAAGTGACCCACAAGTGACCCACAGGCGACCTGCAGGTTGAGACTTAGGACCTTCCGGTGATGCAGATCTCAAGAGTCAAGAGTTAAGCTCCAGAAGTCATCCTGCTCATAGAAAAACCTTACCCAGGGTCTTAGTAGACTCAGGTCTTGGTACCTTACACTCATAAACACAGAGTCAGGCTCCGAGCAACCAGGTACTGGCCGAAATACAACTGAAACCTCAACTCACTGCAGAATGGTTATCCAATGCTGAACTCACCCTGGATCATTTTCCACATCTAACAAAGAAATGTCTGTCTGTTCAGGAGTTGCATTTTATCTTTTATTTGGAACATGTTTTCAGCTATCCCTTGCCAGAGGTGTTACTAGGACCTCATCATTGGGTGGAAAATTATTTGAGTGGGCACCAACAAAAACATTGCTTTAGGTAAATAAGGTATGTAAGGTTTAAAATCAATTTATTCAGATTTATTTCTGTAGCACTTTTTTACAATTGAGCATTTTCTGAAAAAGCAGTTTTACAATATTAGCTTATTTTCTCATATCTAGGGCCAATCTCATATTGAGCAAGTCAAGGGAGACACAAAGGCATAGTTTAGTTTTGAGAAGGGGGCAAAATAAATCAAATTACAGCTCTATAGAACAGTTACACACAGCCTTCAAAACTCTGGCACCATACAAGACTGCTAATATAACTTAGAAGAACCAGAGAGAAACATAAACAAGAATTAAACCTATTAAGACTTTGGATATTTTTTTGAGAGCAACAAGCTATAAACAGCACTAACTAAACACATTAACACCTCCAGTACGGCCATTAGGAAAGCAGTGCATTTTTGATAGCAATTAAAAAAGTCACAAGAAACTATGAATGAAACATACCAAAGCTCACGTCCAGTTGGTAGCTGGAAACACTGAACGTTTGATTTGTCCCCCAGTGTTCCTGGGTGTTTCTGGGCTTTCCAGAGGTTCTTGAGTCTCAGTTCTCCTCCGTGTAGGGGCTTTGTCGGCTCCTGTCGCGTGCCCCAGATCAGGGTGCCCACATATTACAGACAGCTCCTGGCCAGAATCAAAAACATTTCCAAACATCAATCTAAACACTCCTAACGAGTCCTAATGAGATTTTGCCAGTTTAAGAAAAATGTCACGGATTTGCATCTCAGTTTTATCTGCTTCATATTATGAGATTTTTTTTAAACAAATGATGGCAGCAGCACTGAGTTTTTAAATTATAATGGGATTAAGATGTGCAAAGAAAACAGTGTTTTATATCCACACAATAAGTGAGCTGCTGTCTGAAAAGGCAGGAACAGCACACGTTATACTAAAACCTGTTTAGCTAAAATTCACATACAATGAAAGTCAAAGAGGTCGTTTGGAAAACCGATAAAGGTCAATTGGATTATTTATTCAAAGCTCTAAATCTGTATAATTCATTCTTTCAGAGATGGAACGACTATTTCAGAGGGAAGAACTGGTGGTTGCCTGTTACACACAGTGATGTGTGACTGATTGCACGGAATGCCACAAAACCTTTTTGTTTTTAAGTAACGGAAACTACTTTCACAATATTGCTATTGTGCTTGAAAATTACCTTGTGTTTGGGAGTCTGATATAACAGCATTTTTTTCTTTCACTCGTTCACCTATCATAGTTGTGTAAATAGATACAGTCTTATGCAAAAGTTTGGAAACTGTATTCAAATTATGACTAACATTTGGTTGAATTTCAAAATAAAAAGAAGTATGTGCAGAAACATTTAAATATACAGTGGTGGGCAAAGTTTAAGAGCACTAATGAAAATGCTTTTATTTAGCAATCGTCTTTAATTTAATTACTTTTTACAATTGATCACTATTTGGCAGAGTATTAGGGAGTATGCATGGACTCCACCAGTTTGTATAAAATCTGATGGCTCACTTGCGATGCTCAGCTTTCTCCTTTTTCAAGTGCCCCAATAAATGGTGAGTGGGTCTGGTGACTGTGGAGGAAAGTCCATGATGTGATTGGCCTTCTTTGGTTTTCAAATAGTTGTTGCAAAGTTTTGAGGTGTATTTTATAGAGACTGTGGTAGGTTAAGGTACTGGACTAATGACCAGAAGACCTAGGGTTTAAATCCCACATCTGTCAAGCTGCTGCTGTTAGCTCATTGAGCAATATTGGGCACTTAATTCATGGTTAAAACAACTTTAAATTTCTCTGGATAAGAGTGTCTGGTAAATGTAAACTGAAAACAAAAATAAATTTGGCATGAGCAAATGTTTATGTATTTATTTCTTGAAGGTTTTTGCTCTAGTTTATTTTAACCCCAGTTATTCTGGTCAGTGATCTATCCCAGAATTAACTTGGAGCTAGTGCATCCAGGACAGGACAGGATTATATTCCATACTTTTATAATCTTTATTAAATGTAATCATAATCTACATATGATTAGGTTTTATTTTGTTTAATATATTTTCTTTCACTATGCTCTCTCTTTATAGATAAATCTTCTGTCTTTATTGTATTTATTATAGTGCTATATTTAGTTTAATTCATGCATGCATAATCTAAGCTGCCAAAGGAGCCCAGATTTATTCTTTATCCCAGATTTATTCTTTATAACATTTAAGTGTTTTTTCTTTGCCACTGTCACACAAGTCTTGCTCTATAAGAGCTTTGGTGCTAGATGTTCATAAGGCTGCTTTGACACTAAAATCACTATAGAAATAAATTTGCCTTTATGTGACTAACAGGAGTGGTACAGTGGCTCACCAGGTAGAACTCCTTGCTTTGATCATCATCTCAACTGTCTGCATGGAACTTGGCATGTTCTCACCATAATGCATGGTTATTAAAGTATGTGCAGACACATGGGCGTGGTAGTGAAGGGAAAAGTGGACCTGACCCACGTTCCTCGTGTACTGGCACAGATAGGGGCCCACTGACATTGAGAGTGTACAGGGCCCAGAATTTGCTGCTACGCCCCTGTGCAGACATGTAGGTAACAATAATAAAATAATACATTGTGTGGTTTTCATTTGCATCTTTTCATTGTTTTTTAGGGTTAAAGATCCTATTATTCCTCTGGTGCACTAACATGTTTGTGTTATGTGTGTTACAAAACAGCAACAATGGCACAGCTATACTTGGCTGTTTCTTCCTCAAATCAGCAAGGCGCAAAAGGAGCTACTGCAAGAAAACACAGCCTTGGGCAAGAGATGTTTTGAGTTTCGGCCCCACCAGGGGTCAGAGGAACTTTTCCTTAAAGATAAGAGAGAGTAGGAGGAATGGAGACGTGAAGGAAAACACTGCGTCTCTTAGAGAGAGTGTTTTGCTATGAGAAAGCCAGTGTTGTAATTGTGGAATGAGACTGCAGAGTTTGTTGGTGTGTGTGTGTGTGTGTGTGTGTGTGTGCGTATGTGATGAGATTGGCACTTTAGAGGGAAAACACAGCACACATTATTTCTCAGGAGTATCATGCTCACTGTCGCTCTCTCTTTCTTTTCCATGTGTTTAGTTCCAGAACATCCTTCCTGATCCTCCACTGAGCCTTTATCCTTTAAAAATATATAATTACAAAGAAAGGTTTAGGAACCCTATGGAATCATCAGGACATTACATCAGATATTAAACTGATTCAGATTTAGATTTCTGTCAGGAAAGTACACTACGGTAGGCTACTGTGGCTACTTAGGCTAGCATCAGATTAGTTGTTCCTGCAATGGTATAATGTCAATATATAATTATTTCTGTGTCTTTATTAAGTCACAAACAGAATATACAGGAAAATGTGCACACACATTTAAAATAACCACAAGTCTGAAACAAAATGGGTTCTGCCAAGAGTCCGTAATAAGTTTGACCTTTCTGAAGTAATCTTCTGGTATATTATACTGGGCTTTTTTTCCAGCACTTCCCACAGTTCGTCTACTTGCCTTTTATTTCTTTTTCTGTCCAACTGATCCTATGCTGCTTTAGGGACACAGAATACTCGGGTCTGGACTTTTTTTGTATTTTCTAGGAGGTCAAATGCAGCCTGCTTTGCCTGGAGGTACAGTGAAATATCTGGGCGGTATCATATGATGGTACATGAGGGCGAGGTGTACTAGTTTGCAGTTGTGGGTATACTAAGAAGGTTTACGGCACCCCCAGGAAAAAAGGTTCTGTAAACTTTGACAGTAGAACCATAAAGTGGCCAAATTAACACCAAAATCCATAATCGAACTGTGAAATAATTTATGGTCAGTTCACAATCAACCACGTTTCCAGTTGTACTATGAATTTCGACAGTGGAAACATGAAGTGGCCAAATTACTATCAAAATTCATAGTACACCTGTGAACTTTATGGTCAAATTTTGGAAGTTCACAATAACACTGTCTGTAACCACCATGTTTTCTGGTTATATTCTAAAGAAACTGAGAAATTCTATTAATGCTGAAACAAAAACTAATGGTGGCCTAAGACTTTTTGTACAGTACTGTATGTATAGATCTCTCTGTGTTTGTTTATATATCATTAGAAGGACCAGAAGTTTTTACGAGGCTTAAAATCTTACCTTGTGGGGACATTTGGATAGTCCTCATAATCTAAAGAGCCAGTTTTCCCAATGATAACACAAACTTATATGTATATGTGATAACTCAGATGAAGCTCAGTTGATGTTTTATGACTGATTATTAGGTTGCGTGGCAATTTCTTAACCCACAACCACAACGACCCGGTGGGGGACCCCTTCCGCATACTACCGATGAATGAAACCGAAGTGAAAATGTAAAAGTTTAGTAACAAACCTTCTGAAATACAGAAAAATATGTTCTGTGCAGAAGATTATACATTCTTAGAAAATCAAGCGTAAATATGAATGCAGAGAGTCAAATGAGAGGCCACTAAGAAAAAAACGAGAATGAAAAGGAGAACTGAGTGACCTCGCTTTTTATTGTCGCCACATACCATGCTGTGTATGTGTGTGTTAGTCAGGCCCCTGGTCTCCGATTGTTGCACTGCGGTAGAGTGAGGAATGCTTTGCATTCTGGCTCTCCAGGGGAAGCAGTTTTTTTCCCCTCCCTTAAAACACGATATTCGGCGGGACCACTTTATCCACAGCCTGCTCGTTACAGGATCGAGGAACGTACAAGACATTATGTATTCTCAATCACCAGCTTTATAACATCTATAAACGTTAAGGTTTATAAAACTTTATAAACATGTCATGTTGCCCAAAACTGAAGTGGGATTTTATTTCCAACTGAAGATCACAATATTAGCTATTGGGGATCAGTGTAGAAGCATCATGTAGAAGGTTTCAGCATAAACTGTAGTTCCAATGTAGGCCTTAAATATGCTTAAATAATCAAAGTCTGCTACAAAGCACCCCCCTCCTTCCCCATCCACCCTTATGGACCCAGGCAAAGAAAAGCAGATTTTAAACAATCACTAGCATCAAAGATAATTGACCTAGATCCAATACTAAACAGACATCAAGTGCTGATTCAAAAGCACATGTCTGTTTAAATATTCACACATAACCTAGACCCCAAATGTACAGCCAGAGGTGACAGTGGCGGGGAAAAACTAAAAAGTGCATAAAGAAGAAACCTTGGACCATATGCTAAAACCATCCTCTTATGGGTGACGCCAGACCACAGGTTTGAGCTCTTATAATAGTCCTTATAAAATAAATCAAACACTTGTTGTATGATAAAGAGTCTTGAGCAAATCAAACGAGGCCTAGTCTGTTCAGTTTGTAGTCCCATGACCTGCATACCTCTTAAGTCTCACTTATTGGGGTCAGATCTCATGGTGTCATGTCACACCTCTCTTCTCATGCTTTAAGGGTGAGAGTCATGCCTTAGGTTATGCATTACAAAAATGTCACACTGAAAACAAATCCCAAAACAATGTTCCCAGGATCCAGGATCTGTACAGACGGCGACCTTCACCGGTGCTATGTGATGAATGAATGAACCGGGATGTCCCCATTAGTTTAAACAGATAGATTTCATTTGTCAGATCTTCATTAGGGAACAATGCTGCTTCAGATTGGTAATGGTTTGAAGCGGCTGAGTGCAGCACACAGGTGGAAACATGTCAACACAACTGCGCACAAACACACAAGTCAGTTCATTCTGTACAAATTCAATCAAAACATGCAGGCATGAAGAGTCACAGCTAGTATTACCAGCTTTTTTGGCTTACTTACTTTCTTAGCTTGCTTAATATCAATTATTTCTTTTTCCTCTCTTGCTTCCAATCACGCTTAATTTTTTTCTTTTTCTTTGCCTTTACGGCTCTTTTGCCTTTATATCTTTCTTTCCTTTCTTCTTTCTCTTCTTTGTGTGCTTGTGTTTTGCTTTACATGTATTCTTTACTTCTCAAATTTGAGATTTCTTTCTCACTTGTTTTTCTACATTATTTTCTTTGCTCTCTCTTTTTCAATTTGGTAGCTTTTTTCTTTCATTCTTTTTTTCTGCTTTCTTTATTTCTTGCTTATTTTCTTTCTTTCCTTTTTTTATGTCCTTTCATCCTTTATTACTTTACATGCTTACTTTCTTATTTTTTCCCCTTTATCCATATATTCATTTTTCCTGAGTGTCAATTCCTTTCATTGCAATTTGATTTATTTCTTCCCTTTTGATTTTATTTACTTTACTCCCTTTTACTTTTTCACTTTTTTCTGTATACATCTTTCAGTTCTTCCTCCCTTCTGTCTTTCCTTCTGTCTTGCTTGCTGCTTTTCTCACTTTTCTTCTCGACAGACTTAACTTTAGTGGCCTGGAATTAGTTTTAATGTTGTTTTTTGTTGTTTTTAGTGGTTTGTAAGCATTGAGAACTCGATCCCACTCTCTCTTATGCTTGTTTACATAAAGGGAAAAACCTTTAGGAAGAGCACTTTAAGGAGGAGGAGGACGGGACTTGTTACTTGATGTATAGAGTTTACAGAGTTCGTAAGTGTGTGTGTGTGTGTGTGTGTGTGTGAGTGAGTGAGAGAGAGAGAGTAAGAGTAAGAGAGAAGGAGGATGTGCTCAGCATGAGTTGAGCACTCTTGGAGAACGTGCTTTATATCACAAGTAATTGCATGTGATTCTCCTCCTAACTTCAAAGCAGGCAGCATTGCAGTTCAGGGGTCGAAGGCCAGACCACTACCAAAGCGTCCCCCAATTTCCTGTCCCGGCTTGGCTTTAAGCAGGACAAGAGGCCCAGCAGTGGCAGAGAGCCGGCATTCGCAGGAAGGCGAGGAACGGAGATGCAGCAGAACTGCACCCTGACCCTGTTGGACCACCATTTCAAATTCTTAGTTCCTTTTGGTGATCTTAGGACAAAAGAGCAGAATGTACTGTCTTTATTTAGAAGGAATGTTTAAAGGTTATTTAAAAAAAAAAGTTTATATTACATTAAACTAAGAACAAAATAAAACTAAAAACACATGTTTTGAAGACATATTTAATGTTATATGAGGCTCTTATAGGAATACATTCATTCAGTTTGGGTTGCCTGATCTGAAACTTTGGATTACTGAAAATCATTATTTTTAATATAAAAACATAATTGCATTAGCTAAAGAAAATAACAGCACATGAGGGGGGCAACCATGATTATATACACTGCTTATTAAAATAATGAAATATCCCCTAATTTTTGTGAGCAGTGTGTGTGTATATATATATATGAACTCATAATATGCAATATGTATGAGTGTGTACAGTACAGTGCAAAAGTCACAACGGTTTGCTGTTTTAGTAATGCTATAATTACAATAAACAAATTATTGATGGTCATACCCAAAAATTTTAAACTTGGATTTGTCAGTCATCATACTCTTTTTCAATGATCTTCATTCTAATCTTCGTGAGCTTTAGCATTACTTTTTTTCCTTTTGCCTTTCCACGGTGGCCCAGGTTTGAGTTCATGTGGCGCCTTCAGGCCATTAATTTCCAGTGATGCCCTGCCATGGACTAGTCCAAAGTACACTTACAGCTATAAATAAAAAGCCAAATAAATAAATATATACTTAATTATCAAAACTGGAAAAATAATTTTCTCATGTAAGCACATCAAACCCCCAGTAGTGCCATAACGTCACAGTATGGGTGCATTTTCTTTTCTGCAGGAACGTCTGCAAACCCGGGGACATAAAGCAAACGTGTTTTCCATCCAGAGTGATTTTTGCTGTAGGTAACGTTTTTGGTTATGTTGCTACCGGTGGTTTATTCAGTTGGCACTGTATGCTGCGCTGTTTCAGAGATTAACAGCGGGGGAGATCGGGGTAAGATGAGCCACTGGGTAAGATGAGCCACCCAAGCCATAAACAAAATAAACCCTGTGAGAGCATGTTCAGGAAGAGACGGCCATTCTATGGAATTTATGGTGGATGAAAGTAGAGAATGTGGTGCGTCGTGTCCAGATACATGATTGTTCTCTTTCCAAGTAAATTTGCTTGAGGTTCAGTCTTATTATGATGCCAAGAACATAAAAGTAGGAGGGCTTTTAAATAAATTACACTTAGGAGAGATGCTCTCACATGCTAGGAAGTGAGGGAAAAGGAAAAGCACAGAAGCACTGACTAAATGCAGCTGGAGGTCCAATACAATATTCAGACTCACTGAAATATACAAAACACATATGAAACGCCTTTATTTAAATTATGCAGATATGTACCATGATAAAAAAAAGTGTCACCAGACCATGGGGAGCTCAAAAACTCAGAATGAGAAACACAGACAGAACCAGTATAAAATCAGAATCGACCTTTGTAACAGGACAGTCATAAGCAATGGAACACCCCACACCCTGAGGGAAGTGACTTGTAGCCTGACAGACATCTGGACTTGCCAGAGGCAGGACACAAACTGGACAGTTTCCCAATGCTGAACCTTACTGGCCACCTCACGCAAGATGTTCTCTCGCTTAAGGCTAAGACAGCATTTTCCATCCAGCAGGAGTTCTCAGCTCATGCCTCAGTCTAGGGCTTAGGTTTGCATGTCTGATGGTCAACTTCCCTTCGGTGGCATCTTAGATAAGGGATGTATTCTGTTAGCCTCTGTTCATCCATGTGGTTGTTCCATCAGGGTCAGGGTCTTGTTGTCAATGGGATTGGATCTGAAGTAGTGCAAACAGACTAGGCTTACCAGCATGATATATTGTGGCACAGACAAAGGTGTAATAATCTTATAATTATAGAAAATCAGTTTTTGTTAGTAAAACTATCAACGAGTTTACCTCTGCTTCTATTATCAGATAATGGGAAAGGTTTACGTTCAATATTTAGATTTCTACTTTGCAACCAGCCAAAAGTCTCACAAGAGGATTTGAAGTAAACATTAAATAAAAAATATAAAAATAAATTGAAATAAGAAATTAAAAATTAAGTAATACAATTTGGTAGCTGTTGCTAATGCTGATGCTGCGTTTAATTCCAGGTTTGCCAGATCTAACAAAAGAAACAAGCAACCAGGTAATAAACAAGCCCAAAGGAAGCAAAATCTCTTATAATAAATGGACCCAAAAACTATGTTTGATTCTGCTAGACACTTTGGGGTTACACATGATCTGAAAAATCAGATTACTGAGGAAAATCCAGCTCGTTTTATTAAATTTCTTAATCTGAATTCTAGGCTTTAATCTGATGTGAGAAATAAAATCAGGCTGTTTATATGAATCAGATAACTACAGGAATCCAATTATGATTGGATTATTAAGCGCATGCAAATGCATCCAGTCATTATGCACTATAAACAAAATTATTTCCACCCAACCTCACTCCATGTTCTACTGAACAATAGTAGAAAGCAAATTCCTACTAGATGATGTTCTATCATTGTCTGGTTGAGAACTGCGCTACAAGACCCTACAGCAAATAACGAGAGCTTTTAAAAGTCAACAGCATTGAAAATAAGACCCCAGGTTTATCAACCATTCTGACTAAACACAAGAAAAAAAACATTAATTCATATCTATTAGCTGTGACCAAGGATGTTGATGCTATTTTGCTCCTTTGTACCATTTGTTCCCCATATTCCGTCTGTCATGCTGGCAGGCCATATGAATCTTTACCATCATTGCCTCGTTTAATGCATATTCATCAAACTTGAGTGAGTCTTCCACTCACCGCATGCTCACAATAGCTTCAGAGACCAAGTAACCTTCAAATCAGCTTCACTAAAAACAACACCATAATGCAGCTCTCCAGCTTGTAGACTTTCTGAGAGGCTCGTGTTTGGCTCAGCTCACTGCTCGCAGACAGGAGGGACAGAACGGAAACAGACATGGGATTAATAAGAGCATTAAAATTCTCCACAGGTGTCACCACTAGTTACCCAAAGCCTTACCCTTCCCAATTAATCATCCCTATTACAGCCCACACCAAACCACACCTCTCATTGAGACAAGACATAAACTAAAAGTATGAAACATGAAATAATAATAAAAACAGTACTTTGTGCAACTCCAGCATCTGGACAAGACTAAAAATCGATTTAATTGAAGATATACACTTGATCCATTGAACTATGTCATTGAATGAAGGAAAGTGATGGCAAATAATGCACAATCTTACAAATAAAGTGCCTGATGATCTTCCCTTCATATCAGACTGGACAGACTGGACCAAATTCCCGCTCTCCTATCCCCGCCCCTCTCCTCCTTTCTACTGTTGCCGTTTCTAATCATTTCCCAGATTCCTGCATCCTGTGTCTATGACAAAGAGCAGTGATGGTTCATCAATCTGGTGTTCATCAAACTACAAATAAACCAAACTGTCTACAAGAGGGGAAATTCAGTGCAGTTGCTGCTCTAGACGTGGGAGAACTGCAAAGATCACACCAAGTGCTTAGCAGTTAACAGTGAAGAAGGTAAAAATAAAGCCATAGGTAATAGAGAAGTCCTGAAGAAATCACTTTGTCTTATGCAGCCACTCAAAAGAATGGCACCTAAAAGAAAGTCGCTGTTTTCAAGTGTGTAAAAGACCACCTGAATCTCCTTGTGGGACAATATTGTGCAGAATATCCTGGAACGCCTCCCGAAAACATGCCAGAAGAAGGATTAGCTACTCTAAATTGCTCCGAGGCGTGAGCCAGTATGAATGAGTGAGTGAGTCATGCTTGTGATGGACTGGCGCCCTACTCAGGGTGTATTTTAGCCAAAACCCTGACAAGAATGAAGCACTTACAGAGCATGAATGAACAAATAGATGAAGGAAAAAATGAATGAATGAGATTCCAGTGAGTTTTGGAAATGTCTGTATGTTTTTTCAGCTCTGTTCTATAAATGTAGACTACAGGCAGTCATGGCCAGTCCATAGAACAAGGAAGTGATGATGGAAGCACAAGACTTAGAGATGGGTGACTGAGGCTTAAAGCAGAAAATTGCTGAAAAATTTGCATTTCAGAAGGAAAGGAAGGGCAAAATTGATGTTTTTTTATTGGACAGTTTTTAGGCAGCAATATGGAACGGTGCTCTGGTTTTTTTTTAGTTTGCTTATGCGCCCCTGAAAAATGTTAGCACCAGTCGGCACTGATTACAGGTAGGAACCCCTTTAAACAGGACAATGACTGGACATTTCAATAATCAAATAGTGGTTTTGATACATTTATTAAAGCCCAATATGAAAACATTTAATACAGTACCGTATTGTATAAAACAGTAATTATCCTAACAGATACTGATCATGTTCTGGTGCTGGTTCCGGCACCACGCACTTGGATGTTCTTCCGGCTCTGATTGTCTTCAACATCGGAGGCAGGTTTCACCAGAGTGCAGAAACTCCCTCCATCGGTTCAACATTAGGAGACGATGTGCCTCCAAGGACCTCCCACTAAGGACTCATTTTATAATCTATTTTGTTTTATGATTTAGTTTATTTTCACATTTTTCTATTACTAATTTAAATGGTATTATTAATTTATTTATTTATTAACCTAATTTTGCTATAATTTAATATACTTTTAGTATTTATTTAATTAACATCTAGGCCACCCA
>JAUZSU010086650.1:0-20170 GCA_034780255.1 Parotocinclus maculicauda
GGTTAAGGGCCTTGCTCAAGGACCCAACTGTGGCAGCTTGGCAGATGTGGGATTTGAACCCTGGACCTTCTGGTCCAGTGTCCAGTACCTTAACCACTAGACTACCACAGTCCCATGTCATGATAGCTGTCTAATCTCAAGATATATATTTTTAAATCATTTAAACTGATATTAGTGTAGTCTGGGTGTGTTTAATATCCTAATAACTATTTTTGCAGAAACATCCAGACAGGCCCACTCTGGCTATAAAAATAAATTGCTTAATAGTGTATACTATTTTTTACACACAGTTCAGCATACCAACTGTTTTAGAACTAGTATGACTGCCTGTTTTTAGGTATGACTACCATACCAAGTACGACTACCAATTATATTCACAAAAAATCTCCTCGAGTGACAGTCCCTTGTGCACCTTAGGCATAAGAGCTAGATCAACTGTTTCCAAGCAGATCAGTTCCTAGCACTTGTATAAACCCCTTAGAGTGATTGACACCTTTTCACCCAATAGTACTCAGATTGGACATGTTCCTCGATTGGTGGCTGCTGAGTAGGGATTTGTGAATGGAGGTCAGAGCTAAAGCTGGGAAGCTGGGATTATATAACCCTTGTTTTGAAAAAAAAAAATAAAAATTGTGGTATAATTCTATATTTTGACTATATATGATATAATGAACTTGCACACTCCCTATGTATGCTTTTTTGTATTTTTAGAGGTTGTGACATTTTGGAGACACTTAATGACAAATAGCACAATAACTGTGTAACCGTGTATATACAGCCCTGGAATACTTTAATGTGTCTTATCCAAATTTTGGACTTCATCATACAAGACCCTGGTGAATCAGGAAATGTAGAGCATGACTAATTTTAATGCAACCAAAAGAACATGAATAAAAGCCTGGAGATTAATTAACGTTTCTATTTCAGTTTAAGCCCTGAATGATCATTGTACTATATGTACCACTTAAAATAGCCAGAGTTATAATGTAATAGTAGCAATAAGCAATTTTCTAAAGATCATATGGACAAGTCAGGAGGTTATGAGTAAAATGTTTTGTGGACAAATGAGACCAGAATGGTACATTCTGATTTAAATGAGAAATATTATGTATAGAGAAACATTACATTAGAACAGCATTATAACCCCATCCCATCTACGAATCCTTGTGGTGGCAATATCATGGTTTATTCTTGTTTTGTTGCATCTGGGACAGATGGAACAATGTATTCTGAATTTTGCCAGCAATTTCTAGGGGAAAGTAGGACATTTGTTCATGAAATATGTCTCAGGAGAATATGGGTCATGCAGCAGAACTGTGACCCTAAGCACACAAATGGTTCTACCAAGAATGGTTAAAGAACCATTAGCACAAATGGGGACCAATTAGGATGCTCTCTCACTCTTCTGGTCTCTCTCTTACCCTTCCATTTGCTTTCACTAAAAACAGTGGATTTCTGATTACTACTTTATATCATTTGTAGGACCATAGAGCCCCTATCAATATGCAAGAGACACTTGGAGAGACATCGGGAGAGGTGGGATGTGTGTTAAATGCTTTATGTGGCTGATTGAGTCGCTACTTCACTATATCCCAAAAGACCTGCAATTATGGCTCCAGTGTTTTGCCCTGCTTGACAGAAAGTGCACGTTTTCTCAAAAAAAAAAAAAAAAATGGGGACTGGCACTTTAAATGAATGTGCTCTTATTAGAAACCAAGGCAGGCAGCAGAGGTGGCAGGGAGACCTTTCAGATCAATGAAATGCTCACCATTGGGTTTATGGTAACTCTTTGAAGTACTTGCAATCTCATCAGGCATCCGATCTACTTAATTAGCAAGGTAGAAAATAAGCAGGATGAAATAGCACGTGATGTACCTGCCATCACATTAGCTATTTACTTTGTAACATGCCTGCCAGCCACACCAATCACAGTCCGTGGTAAACTACTTCTTTTTTCAAAGATGATGGATGGCCCAATGGCAAATGCAAGATTAATGAACGCTATAAAGGAGCTTTATTGCTTGTTGTGGTCCCTTAAACTCTATTTAGGTACCTTGTTTTGTCACTGCCCTTGGCACTGGCCTTTTAAAACTGGCCATGTATTGATACCACAAACACAGCGTGCTGAAACAAGCATTCAGCACCATACCCAACAACATTCCAGGTTGTGAAAATCTTTTCTTGCTCCCTTATCATGTTTTTCTTTTCTCTTGATGAGAGTGTTTTGCACTCTGTGAAAGAAGAGCTGTTTTGCAGCCCAGCAAATGCTGGTGAATGCTGCGATTAAGTGAGGAGGAGAAGTTTTGAGAGTAGTTTGGGTCTGTTTGTGTGTCGTACTGTGGCATATAGGTCAAGCCTCCTTAATATGTCTTCCTATGTGTTGCTGTGCGCCCCTAACTTAGTCCATACCTCTCAGCATGACCTCTGTGACCTTCTCAACCACCAGTCACAGCAAGCTGGAAACTGCAAAAGTAATCAAACTTAGTCTCACAATCCAGGCTTATAGCTATATTTCTTGTCCTCCATTATGACTGATATTCACCTATTTTCACAGTCAGTTGCTTTTTAAGTAACGTCGCAAATGACCAACCACGGCACAAAAGTTTGGATTAAAATAAAGCCTTAAAGTCCAGATGCCTGTGGGCAGATAACAATAATAATCCTGCATTCGTTCCAGCCAGAAATCACTGATTGTTAGAAAGAGTTGGAGATTAAGCAGGACAGAAGGCAGGCCAACCCATTGTGATGTGAATTGGCCTGAGTCAATGATGCAATAAAAGTTATTTTGCTTGATGCAAATGAGATGAGAACCGATGTCCATTAACCATTAGTATTTCAGGAAGGTATTTCACATCATGTTTACTGAGGTTTAGACTGTTTCAAAGTCAAAAGTACATTTTTACAATTTGAAATAAGGGAAGCACATTGTACGTTTTACTGGCCTAGATGTATTGAGGTTTGAGAAGTCAGACATGTTCCTGATTCCCAATTTACTGGTTGACAGGTAGTTACGATTTTCAACCTCTTTGACAGGTAAGTCAATCATCATTAGAGAAGCTGTGTCCATTCAGAGCAAATGAAAAGTACACAGTCGAATAAATGCCTAGATGTTTATTTCTGTGAAAACTTGTGCTTGCTCTGCAACCATGCGTTCACTGATTCCCACAAATGCCCTTACCAGCAACATTCTGTAGCTATTGGGGAAAATGTTATACAACATTTGGTTGGAAACTACGGCCACTTGTCCCACATCTAAAGATAACTATTGTAAGGTTTCCTACAAAAAGCTTAACATAAGTCCTTGTTTGGTTTAATTTGTGTTTGACAACCTGATATTTTGAAGAACATTCTGGTCACAGCTGTTGAGCCCTTTTAGCATGGCCCTTAAACCAAATTTTTTTTATTGTACCTTCTATAAGTTATAAGCTGCTCTTGATAAAGGCAACTGCTAAATAAATGTAATGTATAGTACTTTGCCAGTCTTAGGCCACTATTTGATCAAACATAATTTTTATAGCGATGTTAGAATGACCACAATATTATTATATCTCAGTCTCTTTATTAGAATTTAGAAGAACATATATGTGAAATGTATATGCACTATTAAAAACTAAAACTTAAAAAAAATAAACCCATTGACACGTCTACAGTTTGAAGGTTGATCAGGTACAGAGTGAAATGACTAAAATATGCTAAAGCTCACAAATACTGGACTGAATATCAGTGAAAAGGAGTATTATGGATAAAAAAATGTTTTAGGTTCTTGAGTAAAATGTGGACGTGAGATATGGTCATTATACTATTGCTAAGACAACAAATATAATGGAGGCCTAAGAGTTTTGCACAATACTGTAAATATACATGTACAATCTATGCATTTGATGGAAGCAACATTTGGTTGATTTAGCTGTCAAATACCACAATTAATTAGTAGGGACTCGAATGCCATTCCTCTGACATATGGCCAATTGTGGCCTCTTGGACTCAAAAGTAATGGATATCTTACATTGTCAGGATTAAATTTACCAGTACCCAAAAAAACAAATGTGCTGTGTGTTTTACTCAAGCAATAAATTGGCAGAAAAACTAGTTTTTCCAGTGGGAGGCTCTAATCTGAATTTATCCATCAGTGTGGAAGAGTTCAATGTCAGGGGAGTGGCGTGTAAGGAAATAAAAACAACAAATTAATTAATTAACAAATTAATTCTAGAATTACTACATCTTAATTATTCTGGTCAGTTGAATATTCGTCAAGATATAATTATTAAAATGTTATATAAAATATGCCTGGGTCATGCCGCCTTCCCGATATCTGATATGGGTCTCCCATCGAACTCCTCATTCTGACTCTAAGTGAAAGAGGTAAAGATGTTTAGAACAAAGGAGTTGCACAACAAACCAACATGTGACAGGCAGAAAGGTAATAGATATGGCTTGACCTTAGGTTGCTTGAGTTGTAGTATTGGTTTATCCTCTTGAATGCTTTAACCTGTCTCATACCATAACACAAAGAGGCCAAATACAAAAGAATGCAAAATGCTCTCCAGCACAATAAAGTGTGATTTCAAAGGAACCACATAGGGACTAAAGGTTGTCGTCATGTAAAGAGAAGCTAGCTTAATACACATTTACTCTCAAACAATTATAATTATGTCTGTCTCAAAACAAATAATTGAGCTGTTAACTTCTTTAGGGAAAAGGGATTACTTTACAAACCTGGTTTAATCAGGTTGGACCTAGTTACACCTGGTTTAGGCAGTGTATGTATGCATGTGTGTGTGTGTGTGCATTTGTCTTGTTGTTTTGCATACTTTAGTTTGACTACTTTAAAGGAATAATGGCTAACCGCAGGTAAGACAAAAGTAGTAGACAAAAAAAAAAAACGTATAATGCCTCGGCCATTTTTCTCTTTACTGGATTTGATCGTGAAAAAAAAGCCTTTAACAAAAATTGTGCCCTTTTTTTAAATAATCTGAGCTTTTTAAAAAAAAAAAAAAACCAAAACATTTTCACATGCTCTCGTACTCTCTCATTATTTCTTATTTTGCTTAATCTCTGGGCAAGCATGTCATTGCTATGATTTGATCTTGGCGATTTAGCAACTTAGCAAAGGCGGTTTTGGGGCAGCAGCCGCAGTGGCATTTTTGTGATGATAAAAGCCGCCTGCACTGCTTCACTGTCACCAGGTTTAGATGAAGTGACAAAACCAGACCTGGTTTAATTCAGAGATTGGGCCTCCAAATCCACTCACAATACCCACTTCCCACCCTGAGGACACATCCGCATACCCACATGCAGACATGCCCACACATGAACAAACAAACACACACACACGCACACAAAAATGACAGAATCACAAACATAGACAAAGCACCAGAAAGGAATTGAGTTCCACATAAGGCTGGAGCTTAAATTGAGGGGGATTTATGAGTGAAAGCAAAAAAAGCTTTGTATGGTCTCATGCATATCATGCTTTTGGCAAAAAAATGAAGTAAGAAATTAGAAATAGTTAAAGAAAAAGAACCCTACTTACACCACATTGTAGATTTTGTTGACATATACAGAATAATCTGAGAGCTGCTAAAAATATTTGCCTTTTTCCAGAAGATCATCCATCTCAACCTATGCACTGTCTTCATCTGTCAACCCAAAAACATGTCCCATCGCACCACATCCATAAGTGTTATATACAGTGTTGTGCTTACATAGCTACATTTAGTATTTCCTCTATTATGGCTTTACAGATCAAGTTATGTGGCATTTAATTACATTTAATCAGTGTCTTCTCTGTATAATGGCCAAGTTCTTAAAAACACTGTAAAGCTTTCACTCTTCTGGACTTCATTCTTAATTGGTCTCTGGACTCAACTTCCCATAATCCTCCAAACAGCACATCACTGGTACATGCCATACATTACCAATCATGGACAGTTTCATAGAAGTGCCTCAACCAAGTACTAAGTAAGTTCATTATCTATTGCTGTATAAAACATATACAAAACCCTCAATTTGAACTCAAGCTTACTGTAATGAATTCCATTTAAATTAATGTGATTTTACTCATAAAACTCTAGTGTGAAAATAGCTTTAACCTAAGAACAAGGGCATTATTTCTACAAATTAACAAAAATGAAATTATACTGACAAGAGTGGAGTATGGATGTAAAGAGACCAAAATAAAAGACTGGAGACAGAATTAACATTGCAGGACTTTGTAGGTGGTGAACATAGAAACTAGAATAATCTGTCAGATGATTCATTAGATAGTGTGGATACATTGAGATGTAACATAATCTAAATGACAGATGGTTATGACGCCCCCAGTTCATATGTACTCCGCAAATCACCTTGTTTAAAGCTATATGACTTCTCTTGATCCGTTCCAACTGGTACATTTAGGAAGATTTTGGGAGGGGTCTCATGATTTAGATATGTTCATCATGCAAATTCAATGCTTTTCATTTAACTCACATCAAAATATGTATTTTAAAAGGTTGTTGGAAATCTGTTGGGGAAAAAAAGTGCTTATAATGATATGATGTACATAATGTTTAATTCAGTTTGCAGCTGTGACAAGTTTGATGTTTAGCCCTAACATTTATTGTAAATATAGTACAATATGAGGAGTCATCAAATTAGAGCTATCACACAAGTTTTTTGGAGCGTTTCTTCTAAACTGAGAGGGTACTTTCAGATTTTATCTTAATACGTCCCCAGATTTCATTCAATTTTCTCAGACTAAGGAAGTAGCTTCAGTGTTTTTAAGTGGCCTTGTATTCAAAATATATTATTTATGTAAACAGTACAGCTTTCATAATATACTAAATGTATTTGACTAGCATGTTGTGTATTTGTCATCAGTTCAAACCACAGTTGAAACAGAATCACTTAAATGTGTTTATATTTTAGTACATTGGGTGGCAAATTCTACCTTCTCAGAGTGGTCGTTTCTTTGATCCAGCCTGCATCCCAAATCACAAAGCAAATATTAAATAAAATAGCAAAAAAGTAAAGTCATATACATTTATTTAATGTTGTAAAATACAGTGCAATTTAGTATGCAGCATTTCACTTTGATTTTTGTTCATTGTTTCTGTTTTAACAATATTAACGGTACAGGCACGCTGAAAATCTGATAACTGATCTTACATACAAGCAAATTATTGAATATATTGAAATAAATGTATGTGATATTATAGTAGAAATGCTAAGTTTGCAAAATAGGATTATAATTATGAAAGTAATTGCATATTTTGTAGCATTAGATAATGGGTTGCTACATTAAAAGTTTTGATGGAAATAGCACACAATTATTTAACCAAGCTAGTATTGGAAACGCTAATGATAAACAGACAGATTTGCTAATATGAGAATCTCCTCCTAGCCATGCTAGTACCACACATTTCCACTGTCTGCTATAAAAACAAAGAATGGCTGAAATATTTTATGATAAATAACTTATTCTGCTGCCAAGCTTTTCATAGGTTTGTTGTTGGACCTTGACTCTGGTGAAACTACACTACAATTCTGGTATTTAAATAGTCAGGGCCACAGTGATTAACTGATAAAATACCATCAGTGTCTCTCACTTGACCTGAACAAATATTTACTTCTAATTAAGGGCATTTTTTTACTAAGCTCAACATTTTGGCATTCCACTGAGGCATTAATCAAAGCTAAAAAAACATTCTTATGTCATAGACATAACATTTGGGTTAGGTGGCCTATGATGGGAGAGGCAGAGGGGCCGTGAAATTGGCTGCTATTGTAGGCTTTGTGAAATTTACCACAGAAGGTGAGGCTGAGGTGAAACGGAGTGTGTTTGGGAAGGGTTGAAAAATGGTAGCGATATGACTGATGAGAGAGTCCTCTCCTCTCATGTTGTGAAAAGGAAGGCATGCCAGCAAGACATAAATCATTATAATCCCTGTATACACACACATACACATACACACACACACACACACACACACACACACACACACACACATATGCACACACACAATCACACTAATGCATGGACATAAACTAACCCATCTCTTGTTCTCCTTTTCAACTTGTTACTTAAGACTTAAGAGACTTTAGACTTAAAACTTAGGACTAAAATAATCTAAAAATCTGAATTTTATTAGCAGTAATATGGTGCCATTTTAATACCAGGACCTCTTATGTATTATTCTTAATTTTCCCAAATTAATCTCCACCCACCAGATGTTGTCTCAAGGAATCACTTTTGCATCAGTTTCAACTGTTCCTAACTGGCTATTTGGAGAGATGGGTGCTTACGTGTGGTTAAACTGTTTGTATTATAATTTCATCATTCATTATTTCACTTCAAGTGGAGCGGCCAGGGTCCTTTCTGTGTGGAGTCTACATAGCCTCCCTGTGTCTGCGTGGGTTTACTCCAGGTACTCTGATTTTCTCCCACACTTCAAAGACATGTATGTTAGATGTTGTGTGCGTCACTTTGTGTGTGTGTCCTACAATGGATTCAAATTGCTCCTGGATTGTTGGCTGTAGTTGCTCTTGGAGGATGTTTTGATACCATACCTTGTCCATGGCAGGTGTCTTGTGCACCGCCATTCTTGAGCAAGCTCTTTAGAAGATGGTCCTGATGCTTTCTTGACTTTCGTGGGCACAATGAACCCTTCTTCATTGCAATTGAACTACTCTCATTAAGGTTTTGATGATTCTATAACTTGTTGATCAAGGTGCAATCTTACAAGCAACAATGTCCTTGCCTGTGAATCCCTTTTAATGCAATGTAATGACTGCACATGTTTCCCTGGAGGTAGCTATGATTAACAGAAGAAAACTTAAAAGCATCACCATGCTTTTACGTGCGTGTGTGCAAACTGTGGCATACTGCTTCCCTCAGTTTGTTACTTTTTCCTTAGGCAGAGACGCTTATCTCTGCAATATGATGAGAGAAAAAACCAGAAAGGGCCACTGCAAGTGGAGTTTTAAACCTTTTGTTGACTTGACACATAGTTTTAGACCTTTTACAGAGAAAGTATTAGCTTAAAAAAGAAACATGTGTCAATAGCTACAGGCATAAACATCACAGTTTCATGTAATACATGATTTACCATATTTCTAGTCTTCACTTTGTATGAGTAAATAGAAAATAAAGAGAACTGGAATGTTGGATTAAACTGGAGGCAGGAATCACACTTCCCATGCAGGCACTGTACATGCTATGATATTCTGCTCTATCTGCCCGATTTACTGCAGGGAACATTTGTCAATCTTTAACCTTCTGTCCTTTCCACTGTAAAGTTATTGAGGTTTTCTAAGACCCTCTCTAATTCTGCCTGCAGCTCACCAAATTGATTCAATTGCAAGTGAAAGAGATGCTAAATCAGGTGTTGCATGTCTGTCTGGAACTCTCTCAGCCTCATCTTCAAACGAAATTATGTTCTTACAACCTTGACAAATAAAATAAGATCCTCTGGAAATGTATTTTTTTGCTCCATGTTTTTATTAAAAAAACTGGCTTTTAGGCTAGATACAATGTTTTTTTTTTACTATGACTCATGAAGAGATCTGTTCTTTCAGTGTAGTTTCTATAAATTGATATCACGTACTAAAATTGAACTGCAGCTTTAATTATGTTAATATCATAGAGCTGCACCCTTTAAAAAGAAGTAATACTAATGCTGACACCAGAGTCAGAATAAGCGGGCCAAGCCAGAGACACATTGCTCTCGCAATACAACCACTTTTCTCATTTTCCTTTCTGCTCCAAGCTTCGACGAGTTAATTCTCCTAATCTGGCCCTTCTCTAGCCATGTAGCTCAGCTGGTCTCATCACTTTTGTAATCATCTGTTTATGCTGCAGTTTTAATATCATTCCTTCCCTAATCTGCTTGCGTGGCGGCCTTGAATAAGCAGCCCTCTTCCCGTCTGCCATCACTTAATTGCACGTCCTCTGGACTTGCCTTCTTGGGGACCCAGGCGTGTCAAAAGCGGCAAATGGGTGTTTTCTCGGCATCCAATTAATGAACTCTCATTTATCAAGGTAAGGCGTTGTACGAAGCCCGTCTTTTACTCGGGCTAATAATAGAATCATAACTGCAGCCACATCCCACGATGCACACTGTAATGTTCATTAGTGGGTGCTGCTTAACAGCAGTGGTGGTGAGAGGGATGACAGAGCAATTGGAGTGCAGGGGGATTTGAAGGGGCAATAGCAGGGGGTTGGTGAGGATTAATGTTTCTGGCTGTGAACTGGGAGAGGATGTGGTTTCAGAGTTTCTTTCAGTTCATGTTTATCTTATGTATTGATGATAGCAGACCAAGTGGGGTCTAGCCACATTATATCTGCATTACTGATTCTGTGTGGGGTTTGGTAGACCTCCATCTCTGTAAATAAAGTTACAATGAAAAAGCTACTATTGATCCTTGACATACGTTGGATTTTGTGTCCCTATAAAGGGTCAACCTTTCAAACATCAGCATGGAGTAGCATTGTGCTCTTGTTTGATGGATCTGTATGCCAGAATAGGGCTTTGCAAGTCTTTTGATATTAATTTATTTGAACAGTAAGTCAAACTCCACTTTGAACAAAAAAACAGATTAGCTAAGGACTGTGTGGAAAGGTGTAGGTTTGATAATGTGCCAAAGTATTTCATGATGTGTGTATATTTGGGTCAGAGAAAGGTTTGATTAAGTTCATCCTGCAATTATAAACTAAAATTCAAATCAAAGTCAAATTTATTTCTTTAGCACTTTTTACATAGCATTGTCTTAATGCAGCTGAAGAGTTATCAAGTTAACCAAATGAGCAAGCCTACAGCGACAGTGGAAAGATGAACCTGTGATGAAGAAGAAGCCTTGGGTGGACCAAGAGTCAAGGGATGCAGACTCATTGTGCTGCCTAGTTCAAGGTGGTTCACATGTCTGTGTATTAAGTTGTTTTGAGTGCACAACAAATTTACACCGTTGTACAAGCTGGAGACTGACTAATTTATATTGTGTGAAAGTGTCATATCTTGAGTGTTGTCCCATGAAAATATATAATAATATAGTTACAAAATGTGAGGGGTGTACTCACTTTTGTGAGATACTGTACATATTAATGCAACAATGCCAGCAAATCAGTGTCAACATCACTTGACTAAATATTAAGCATTTCAAACGTTTAAAATATAAAAAAAACGCAAATGGAAAAATGTCTATACAACGTAGCAGAAGCATAGTTGCAGAACACATTATCGATAGCCACACTATCACATTACTATTGTATCGTCTGATGAATAGGCCATACATCTCACAAGCATTTTGAATTGCTTGGAGTGAGATTGCTATGTTCACACCTGCCCAAACAAACTGTGAGGGGGAAAAACCTGAACACACAATATTGCTTATAGAGCTCTTAGCAGAGGGCCCAAAGTGATGCAGGTGGTCTGTGTGTACCAGGGGAAATATACTGTAGAGTTTCCAGCAGATGCCACCATACTTGCTTTCAGCCCAGTTGATATTTACTGTCTCCCTTTTCTCTCACTCTCTTTCTTCTCAAGGTCCCTGATTCCAGAAAGTCATAAAAGATTCATTTTCTGCTACAAGACAAAGCACATAGACAGGCAGAAAAGAAAAAAAAAGAAAGGGAAAAAATTCTGAGCCTAGTAATCAAAGCTTGCACGAGCTCTCCCTGTTACTTTTAGTATATCTGATACTCAAACTAAAAGGTTATGATGGGTATGGATTCATCACCACAAATATTTCAACCAAAAAGTAATCTAAAATTGAGTGTGTTTACATGCACTTCAATATCTGATCTTTGTTGGATTTCTGCAGTTATCTAATTATTTATGTCATGTATACAGCATCTAGAAATCAGATTGAGATAGCATGGTTGCTAAATCTACTTTGACTCGTCTTTATCTGGGATCTTTTTCTATTAACTGTGGCATTTATCTGGCAACCCTGGAATTAATGGTACCATAGATGGCAGTGACATCGGTTAGCGAACACTTTGTGGATACTCTGAATCGCAGTATATACTTGAGAAAATTATGAATTCTGTAATTTAATATTAAATGTTGAGGTTATGTCACATAATCATGTGAGATTGGCTGTTTTTAACAAAAAAAGTTAAAGTTCTTTTAAGTGCATGTATACTCGTTGATCAGATTACTAACAAAATCTGATTTCCTGCAGTTATTGGATTATCAAAAGCATGTTAACACACTTTAGATTTTTTTTCTGACTACCAAGTACCAAAGTTTACAGTTGTACTACCAAAGGTTCCAGCCACATAAACCTGACGGTTTTTGAAATGGCTGACAGATTCCATGTCACACACTATGAAAACCTTTAACTCTACCCCCTCAAAAAAAGAAGAAAAAATATGTTGAACTGGTGTCAGGTTTCTCTTCCTTAGGGACTCATTGTGCAATTATATTTCTCAGTCTAAAGAAAGAAATGCTGATCCCATTGGGTGCCAACTTATACTTTGACAAAGCGATTACTATTTTAAAAATTTTTTTGTCATTTCCTTTTCACCATTTACACATGGCCATTTAGCACCAGCTTCCATATAAACTAAAAATCTGATAAATGAAATATGTTAATATGTTAATAAATGACAAATCATAAAACAGCAAAACAAAAACACCAACAACAATACACCAGGTGCTTCTAAGGCTGTTGGAACACAATCTTAACCTTCAATCCTGAGTTTTATCCGTTCTCATTTGGGTCAGTTCCTGTTGTTAAATATGCAATGGAAAAACCTTTAGTGTAGCACTAATGGATTTATTGGCCTTAGCTGCTCTTTAAGCATAAGATCCCAAGGCTATCTGCTTTCAACAAAGTCCCAATGTTGAAAACAGTATGCAAAACCATTTATGGATCAGTGAACGCCACATGTAGCCAGACACACCGACGTCTGATCCAGTGGCAACCTGCATTATTGGATCACAGGCCATTCTCGTAAATTGAGATGCGCTTTTACATCAGTAAGTGGATTTAGACCCTTGTGTCTGCTAACATGTGCAATGGCCCTCGTTTTTGCAAAAAATATAGGCATATCGGTTTTGTCCTGACCAACCATCCGTATGTCTAGCTTTGTCTTTGCTCTGTGTCTAGCCATTTCCTTTCTCAGACATTCTCCCACTCAACTCGTCATAACAGCACTCACGTGCACACAAAGAGCCAGTAGAGGTGTGCCAGGAAAGATGGGTCTCTTGAGCTCATAAATATATGCTGAAGAGAATATGAGTGATGTTTGTAATGCCGTTAGCATTGATCAGAAGAGCAGCATCGAGGACATTTGACTGCACACTTTTCTCCAAACACCACCATTAGAGGATGTGGACCACTTAAACACAGCGTGTTTGTCTGTCTAAACAGATGTAATTATCTAGAGACTGGTCAAATGCACAAGAAAATGAGCTTTTACTGCACAATTGGCCTCATTCTAAGCACACACAGCAGAAAATCCCAGTTCTTGAAAGGCCAGAAATATAGGATGACGATATGGGATTATAGCAGTGCTGGATCATGCGCACCATCATTACATTAATGCAATGTTCACCCCTCACACATTACAAGGGAACAATCTGCAGTCATTCATAATGAAACACAGTAATTAATTGTCAGAATTGGAGAGGAGCCGAAGGGAGTGCGAGGCAGCAAATGTAATACGACAGTTTTAAGTGCGTGTTTTCATAAAATCCGGGACTGATTCGGAAACGGCTCAGTAAGAAGAGCAAGTGCGGCGTGGGGGCATGAAGTGCCCTTGTATAGGCATAATTACATGAGCTGACAGTCGTCGCTGGTCGCTAGCTGTCGCCACCGTTGACTCAGGCCAGGGAAATAATTTCGCTCGACAAGAAGCGCTGCCACGATAGCCGAGCATTTCAGGCAAGATTCTCAAGTAATTACGGGCAGATGGTGTATAGCTCTCTGAGCCTGTCATCGTGACATATTTCGGAACATGTGAGGGATGTGTGTGTGTGTGTGTGAAGCTTTTGTGAATCACAGTTAGCTGGAGAGAGGACATGTGAAGCATCTGTATGTGTGTGGTTAGTAGTTAAGTCAATGTGCGTAAGTAGCCTCTTGGTAGCCAACATAGATGGGTATTTGAATGCTATGTCAGTCTACATTGGAAAGATCTGGGCAGCATGGCGGCACTGCCTTTAGTGCCTCTACTTATGGACGAGACATGAAAAACAAATTAACACTAACAAATTGTTATTAATTGCATTAAATAAACATATACTGTAGCTATGCACTTTCATTAACTTTCAAAACCTTACCAGCAGCACTGCTTACTGACAGGATCAAAAATTATGAAAACATCAACCTCATATGTATACCAGCTATATACAGTGGTCATTCAATTCTCTCCTTCATATTATCAGCATATAAAACCTGATTTTGCAAGGTTGTAGTTTTTTTGACCACTTCCTAGAAAAGACCAATTACAGACCATCAGATCCCAAAGAAATTTATGGTTAAATCTATGACTGTTTTTTTTTTTTGTAAATCTTCAATGTTTTTCTTCTATTTAGGCCACATTGTCAGAGTGATTTGTAAATTACTGGCTCATAAAGAAGCACATCCTGTAATGCGCTCTTCATTTAATGAAGAATTTTGCCTTTAGCGTGGATGGACAGCTCTTTCATTTCTGAATTGTTCCAATTTCCACTCAGTTCTTCTGTTATTCAAGATATTTTTCCTCTTCTCCTGTTCTCATCATACTTGGTTATAATCAAATGACCTGCCTCACCAAGTGTCACACATTTTCTCAGTAACATTCCTACCAATTGTATTAGGCAAAATTACTGTAAATTGGCTCAGCTACCCGAGTTTCCATTTTGCATGAGTACGTAATATACTTGGCATATACAATACATCCCAATGTAATATGTAATGTTTCAAGTAAAGTTGTGTTTACAACTCACCAGAGGCTCCTCATGCCCAGTGGTCCTGGAATTCCCCCACTGCACAGTAAAGTGTATGTTACTCAGACTTAACCATTATCCAAGCATAGTAACCAACCAAGTGATATATATATTTATTAATATACATTAACGATTATCCAGTTCATTATATGTTTTTTTTCTTCTTTTTTTACTTTTAAGACAGCAGGCATATTAAATGATTACCACTATACAGTCACTTAAAGATGTGTCCGCAGGATATGTTCACCATATTCAGTGCCCAAGTTGTGTGTCTCCATTAGAAATGCTGTTTTAGCAATTGTATCATTACTGCATATTATTATTTCACAGTCTTTTAATATACATACAGAAAATATATGAATGTTTTACACAAAATAAAAAATGGCTTTTGCAAACTGCTACCCTTCCAAAAAGGCCATTTGTGATCAAGCATCTTCAGACCGTAGAAGGGTCAAATTATTTCTGTGTTACTAACCTTATATTAGTTATATTATAGTTGTGTTAGTCTTATATATGTTCTTTCATATACATTCTCTGATGCTTTATTAATTTTAGGTATACACCAATCAGCTATCACATTAAAAATACCAGCTTAATATTGCCTAGGTCCCCCTCATGACATCAGGGCTCTACTCATTCGAAACATGGACTCCGCAAGACCTCTGAAAGTGTCCTGTCAAGCTGATCTGTTAAGTCATAAGTCCTTGGATTAGAGATGTTCGTCCATGAGCGCTCAATCCAATTAAGATCAGAGGAATTTGGAGGTCAAGTCAACACTTAAGTCATTTTTCTGTTGAAAGTGGCCACTGCCTTTAGGGAACAACCTTGTCATTAAGGGGTGCACTTGATCTGCAACAATGTTTAGATAGGTGGATGTGTCATAGTAACACCCACAAGAATCCAGGATTCACAGGTTCCCAGTAGAACTTTGGCCAGAGCATCACACTAAAGCTCAGTGCTTTTATTGTTCTAAATGATTGGTGTATATGCGAAAGTTGATTGATAGGCCATGGCAGTGGAAGTTGTTTTTGTGACCACTTGTGACTCAATATGAGTGACGTGCACTGAACCTGGGGTTGAACTCCCAAAATCAGGAGGTCTGTGTCAGCTTGCTGTCAGAGAATAACTTTTGAATAAATAAAGGAGTGGATGGAGGGTTTGAACTTAAGTGTTAAGGGGATGACCAAAGAGACCTGCTCAGGAGTGTTCAACCCTCTTCATTTCAAACCACCCCAAATGTTCCCATTCGCTGGGCGATGCTGATCAGCAACAGCCAAGAATCGACTATATAAGCACCTGTAAGCTTTACATCAATTCATTAATAGTGTACAAGAACCTGGCAATTTTAACAGCAACCCATAGCTTACCAGCCTGCTGGCAGAGATCCACTCACTACGCTTTATTAATTTATTATAACTCCAATATGGGCAAGACTGCTTACTGCTGCGATCTCAGTTCTCTCTGGATACATTTTACGATTAATAACCCACTACTCAGACACAGATAAAAAAAGAGCATACATGTGCACTTTCTGGTGCTAGCACTAACTATCGTGGCTAATCAAACTGCTCTTCATATCGAACCATAATCTCAGCATCCTGTTTTCACCTCCAGCTTGCTCCCTCCCAGATGATTCAAAGCTGTATGGTAAAGGAGCTTAGACGCCATGGAGAATTATGCAGCATACGCACAGATATGACAGCTGCGAGGACAACCTTTCGGCTCTGGCGCTCAATGTCAGAGCCAGATATGGCTGTTCCAGTCATTACAATGTTATAACACTAACAGAGGCAGCGGGAAATAGGAGGTTGTGACATGCTAACAAAATAGATAGATGTTGGCTGCAACCTGTCTTCAGCTTATATTTCATGTCATGCCATGTAGTTAAAGGTGCAAAAAAAGACATAAAGGCAATAGTATAAATAATGGGAATCTACTTATTATGTAGCCTTACACATAGCGCACAACAGTTACAATCTATGTACAGCCTTAATAAAATAAGGATGGACAGATCTAGAGCGTTATAGATGCAGGCCTAAACTACGTAAAAGTTAATATTGTGTAATGGGGTGTTAAATGATAACAGTAAATTATTTTCTTGGTTTTTGTTAACAATAATTATGCAATTTTTTGCAGTGGATATTTCATATATAAATAATTTAAAAGTTGTTTAAATCTCTTTAAACCACCTTAATTGGTAACATTCCTTTCACTATGTAATTGGCGACAGAATTTATTGTCTTTTCATATGTTGCTTTGCTTGTCATGAGACATTTTTTTCCAGAATTATTCTCCTAAAGTTTGATAAGCAAGGCCAATCCTTGTCTGTTTAAAGCAGAGTCTTGCAGTCTGATGGCTCACTTTAGCAGATAGATCCACTCACAGATCTGCTGAATCCAGCATTAATGTCAAGTTAAGGCTCTCGGGCAGCTTTCAACACTCGCTCACTGTCTAAACGAGTCTGAAATAAAGGCTGCAGTCCTCTAACCCCCCACCTCCCTCTTGTATCTCTGTCTGCGTCTCTCCCTACCTAGCTCTCTCTCCCCATCTCTCTCTGTATTTTGGTCTCATAGAAACACACACTCCCTGTGGAGATGGCTGGAAGATGCTGACAGTGTGGCCTTTCTCTGATGACACTGGCAGTGTTTGAACAGGCCTCAGCTCCCCAACTTCGAATACACCACTGTAAACACTTTAGTGTACATAGTCTCACAGACAGTGAGGGGAATTAATGCCACATTGTCAAGTAGGCTACCGCTACATAGTAAACTTTGTAAGCACAGTAGGAATTCAGTGTAGATTTAAGCATGTGTGGATGTAAGCTGAGCTGAGATTACTTTGTATTCAGCCTCTGCTCAGACCCGTTTTACTGCAGCCTACCTTAGTCTGTTGTCTCAAGATGCAAAACCTGCAGGTTTATGCGTGAGAATGTTTGAAACCTGACAGGCCAAGTTGCAATGATTCGATTTTTCGTTATTTTCTTAATAAAGCCTTATACCCTTCTTAATAAAGTAAACTAATTAAGTAAGTAGATTGTAAATAGCTCAGCAATTAATAATTAATAGTTGAAACAATACAGCTTATACAGTATGTTTATTACTCTCATTTCAATATATTGTACATAAAGTTCATCTGAATGAATCCAGACTGTGTACAGGGAGATAACCAAGAGATAAAACAAGTGATATCTGTGAGAAAAATTAAGAAAATAGAAACAACAGGATGGATTGTTACCAAATACTTGGTAACAATTTAGTGCACGTGTTATTAGAAAGAGGATCAACAAGTATGGGTACAGTGGAAGACAGTGGCGAAAACCCTTCATCAGCCTCAGGAATAGGAAAACATGGGGTAGAATTAGCAAAAACAACATGCACAGAAGGGCTGCAGCTTCTGGACAGCCTGGGACTGTGGTAGCCCGGTGGTTAAGGTACTGGACCATGGACCAGAAGGTCCGGGGTTTAAATCCCACCTCTGCCAAGCCACCACAGTTGGGTCCCTGAGCAAGGCCCTTAACCCACAGTTGCTTGGATTGTAAGACTGTATGCATTGTAAGTTGCTCTGGATAAGAGCGTCTGCTAAATGCCATAAATGCAAATGTAAATGTAGATCTGCTAGGAGAGTATTTGTGTGACGAAAACCAGGAGGATAAGCTTTTGTTCATTAATGGCCCCGTGGACTCAGAAGTGTACTGAAAACTGGCAGTGATTAACTAAGAAATTATTTAAGCGACTGAAGTGGATTTTTGAGCATGGTGCTGATCCAAAGCATATCAACCAATTTACTAGAAATATTTGGCACAAAAAAGAAATATAAAACATATTTAGACATATACCTTAAAGAGCACTGGTGGTATGAAATGGAGAAAAAATCCACAGATATTGTAATGTCAGTTCTGTAAAGTGGATGAACAGAAAGATTTGTTGGTTAAAACTTGGATTCATGACAACATTCATGACAACACAAACCGGTTCATTCCATGCCCAAACACATCAAGACACTTGGTGATACAAACTAAATGACAAATACTTGTTTGACACAGTTTGAATAGTATACACAATTTTAACAGCATAAATATTTTTGGATGGTGTTGCTTGAAAGGTGTGCCAGTTGAATCTTTCTGTAATTAAAAAATGTTTGACATGAATATTTTCCAAATGCTCCTCAGTACCAGTATATACAGTATATAAAATTGCATTGACATTCCATATTATCAAAATACCTGCATGATAATTTAGATTAGCGGAATTAGATTATGTTTGTGCCACCAAGGGTCTTACAAATTGAGTCCTAGACTTCACCAGAAGCTGTCTTGTGGTATCTGGAACCAAGACACACCAAATTACAACATGGGGCCACCTTGCATCAGACCTGTTTTACAAGCATGTCCCACAAATGCTTGATCAAATTTAGATATGCAGAATTTGAAGCAAAGTCAACACCTTGAACTTTTTGCCATGTCAAACCATTATACTGCTGCAAGAAGCCACCTCCATCAGAGAATACCATTGCCATGAATAAGTGTACTTTGCCTGGCATTGTAATTTACAAACATATATGGTGCTTAAATTGGACATTAAAATTATATTTTAAACAACACATCCAGTTCTCCATATAATAAAATAAAAAAACATGTTGGAAAGCACTCATAGCCTTCTATTCCAGATCATTACTGTCTTCCCCAACCCCCTATTCTAATTTCATGAAGAACAAGCCTTTTTAATCCCTCGCTTCATTGGTATGTGGGCTCTTCCTCAGGCTCTGGCTTCTCAATAGATTTCAATTTGATCTCTGAACTGCAGCTCAATTTAAACCAATCAAAGGGGTGCTTTATGAGCAGAAAGCAACCATCGGTTATTAATATCAGCAGTCAGATCAGCTTCCTTACATACAGGTACATCAGGGTGGGTCATGGGTTACTAGCGATAATGCTGACCATAGATGTGGTAGAAAGCTCCTCCCTTGCGAAATCCTGCCAATTTCTCAAACAATCAACACACAGCTGCACCATTAACCTGATTTCTAGGACAGGGACAGTTGTAGTCATATATGACGTCATCTAATTTCTTTCTTCTCATTGTGGATTTTACCAGATATAATTTGTTCTTGACCTAAGCCAATATTAGTGCGGTCATCTTCATAGGATTCAATTGACTATCTTCTTGGACTTGTTCCTAAATCAATATTACGAATGTACTTACATATGGTATAGCCTATAGGTAAAAGAAACACACAACTCAGCAATATGGGTGTACTGT
>JAUZSU010086761.1:0-20169 GCA_034780255.1 Parotocinclus maculicauda
TAGTTCATATAACTGTTTAATTTATGGACTGTGGTTTTGGCACAGTAGTTTAGGTACTGACCATAAGGTCCGGGTATCAATACAAACACTGAAAAGCTGCCAGTGTGGGACACTTAATTGCTTGGACTGTACCTTTTAAGACTTTATCATTTGTAAGCCACTTAGGATAGAACATCTGCCAAATGGCTCAAATGTAATGGAAATACAGACTCTAAAGTTTAAGGGACTAAAATGGCAGAAGAAACTTCATATTGTAGTCAACTGCGATAGTTTATTATAAATGTTAATAAACCCAAAGATACTTACCTAAACAGTAAGTACTAGATTCCATACAGAATGCAACAAAGCAGTAAGCTCTTTGAGTAACTAAGTGTGCAGTATGCACAGACGCATTACCCAGCATTACTCGCATCCAGTTCCACCCTGATCAATATCAACTATCGGCAGATCGCGCTGAAAGGTGATCAGCATCAGCCACAAAAACACTGAATGATTAATCTTTAGTTTTATGTTCATAGAGCCTCAGGCTGCAACAAGTGGCTACTTTGATCTACTGTTTCTATCCAGTTTTAACCAGTCTGGCCATTCTCCTTCGGACCAATGGCATCAGCGAGGCGTTTTTAATGGATATCTTCTGTTTTTGGGCAATGCTCTAAAAACTCTAGGGATGCCAATGCATGAAAATCCCAGTAAATCAAATACTCAGGAAATACTCGAACTAGAATCAACAACCACATCATGTCACTTAAATCACATTCTTTTACCATTTTGATGCTTGGCTTGTAGGTCCTCTTGACCAATGTCTAAATGCATTGAGTTGCTGCCATGTGATTAGATGAGATATTTGCAGTAACAAGCAGCTGAACAGGTGTACTCAGTAAAGTGGCTGGTGAGTGTAGATAAAAGAAAAGCAGATGACAGGAAAAATGTGTTGTGTTTGTGTGGGAGTGAGTAGGAAGGAAAAGAGGAGGATTACTCAACTCAGTAGCTTCTTGAGGCATTAGGATAGATTATTACACAAATTAACTTAAATAATCCATATCATACAAGTATTTATGGCAAACAACAAAGAATGTAAAGCTAATTAACAGTTAATAACAATTAATACATAATGGAATTAATTGCTATTCATGTGATCACTATTCACAATATAGAGTTAACACAAATTATCACCATAAAATGCTGACATTTTGATAAACATAAAGTTTGGGATGCAGTCTGAGTGTACCACTAAAGTTATTAACATCAGAAACATGGCCACTATGGCTCTTTGGAGAGTGCATATTTACATCTTGTTGAGTATTTAGCGTCAATTTTTGTATATAGTGTGTGAATGTACACCATTTCGACAAATGTTCTGAAGTTCCCATTCTGATTACTGAGCTATGCTATTTCAGCACTCACTGGAATACATTCAGAATATTCCCTATTGATTTGTGTGTTTGTTTATTTGGTTTATTTAAGATCGCTATTAGCATCAGTGGCCATTTCAGCAACACACACAAGGTTATATCTATACACAAGGTTATCTGAAGACTAGTCACATGTATACACTCAAGTCATTGTCAATGTAGTGTAATCAATTAACCTAACATGCATGTGTTTGGACTGTTGGAGGAAACCTGAATATACAGAGTAAACCCACAGAGACATGGGGAATGAGTGAGAGAGTGAGTGGAACTATTGTGTAGGTACAGTACTGTGCAAAAGTCTTAGCCAACATTAAATTTGTTGTTTTAGTAGTGGTATAATGACCGTATGTACTTACCTTTCAGTCCCTTTTTACCATACAAACTGCAAAAAGTAAGTATTTAGTGTGACCTCTCTGAAAAGGTCATTTCGTGGCTGCTATTCTTAAAAAATGACAATTCCTGATCATCAGACTGTACAAGACTTAACTTGGCCTCCCAATGAAGCTGTCAGATGCTGCTATTATAAAATGTATAAAATGTCACACTAAATTCTTGCCAGTGCCACCTATGATAAGGTTTTTATTCTCAGTTTTTAAATACAGCATACAAATTTCCAATCTTTTCTTGTTGTATTGTAATAAAGCAATTAAGAAATAATTATTTATGATCATTATACTTTGCTGAAACAACAAATCTAATGGTGGCCTAAGACTTTTGCCCAGTACTTCATTACAGAGGTACATCTAAGAAAAAGACAACATAAAGTGGTTAGCTAGCTAGGGTTAAAATACTAGGGGTCCGATTCATTTCTGCCTTATTTTAGACACTTTTACATTTTTTTCCCTGCTATTAAGCGTTATCTGATACACTTGCTGTGCTGTGCTCAGATGCTAAACATATATTGCCCATATTAGTCTCTTCAAGATGCAACCTGATGTATTCTTTTAAGTTTTTTCATTCAGGTTATATTCCTGCAGATTTGCGTAATTTGAAGTAAGGGCAAACTATCAAACTAATTTACCTTGCATGCTATAATTACTCAGGAATGGGTTGTAACTCCCTCTGCAGTGAAAGAGCTCTGCCTGTGACTTTTCATGAATGTTCAACCAGTCTACAGAACAAGATCACACATGCTCACCCAGTCCAGTATTAGTATCAGTGTGCAATATTTAAATGACAGTGTATTACTGTAGCTAAATATATTAAATGCATATAACGCAAAAAGGAAAATTTTTAGCTTGTCTTCAGGTGTTAACAACTGTTAACAAAACTGCATATCGCTGTCATAATTGCGGGGGAAATATGTCCCCATAAATACTTGAATACCGACGCACAAATCACACTCAGACATTCAGAAAAACACACACAGCCTCACTGAAGCCAGACTGCTCACTGTCTCTCCGCATGCGTCAATCAACGCCTCTTACAGGCCAAACAAACACCCACCCACACAGTTAGATTAAAATAAATAATTGAATCACAAAATATGACTGCTAGTTTTACCCTAATCAAGAAATCCAGTTTAAGATTTTCATAAATTCATAATGCAAGTCATATCACATTTCAAGTTAGCAAATCTTAAATTATTTAATCACATGAATAATTTATTGCCATGCCTATTACAGTGCAGAAGATAATATGTCCATGACTGTTTAGACACTGAAATAGTGAGATAAATGTTTTCATGAAACTGCTGCTTTATCATCAATGCTGAAAAGTCAAAAACTCGCATGGCTCAATCATAAGCCTTTTGATCATGAAATATATACACAGGTCAGCCAAAACATAAAAATACACAGAGCACTGACGTGAACAACATTGACAGTGCGATGCTTGCGGCACGTTACGCTGGGGTGCTGGCACTCATCTGGATGCTGCTGTTACACAAACCACCTGCCTAAACATGGTTGGAGACCATGGACACCCCTTCATGGCAATGCTATTCCCTAATGATTGTGGCTTTTTTTTCAGCAGATTAAGGTGTGCTGTCACACTGAAAATATTCATAGAGTGTTTTGAGGAACCTGTCAAAGGGTTCAAGATGCTACATTTGCATACAAAATCCCCAGATCTTAATTCAGTTGAACATCAGTGGGATGTGCTGGACAAACAATTGAAGGACTCAACTTGCAACTTACAGGATTTACAGGATGCTGCTAATATTTTCAGAGGTCTTGTGGAGTACTGGGGGCATGACGGGAACCTACAAAATATTAGGCAGGCAGTTTAAATGTTATGACTAATCTGTGTGAATTAATTCTGTACTACAGTATAAAATAATAATTATTCTACATCTTTATAATTATTACTATTCATATTATGTAGATTGCATAAAATTTTTTATTTTCTTACATTATCTGCAAAGCTGTCAAACATTTAATCGTGTGAACTGCACTCGACTATTAAACACCACCTCTGCTTGTTAATTAACAGCACTGATTGACTGTTTACAGCCACAGTTTTGGAGTTAAAATATCGATTTTCAGTTCCTACTATCATTTATTATCATGGTTAAGACCATGTTAATAAGGTGAAGGACAATATCTAAGTGTATGTAAACCATGTAGATCTTGTTATTCAAAGGAAAGAGCCAGGTGCTGGAAACAGAAGTTCCTGAGGACCTGGGTTTGGACCACAGGACTTTCTTGTAATATGGTGGTTGGATGAGGTGTTTATGGACCCCTATGATGAGTTGGCACCCTGTACAAAGTGTACATCTGTCTGTGTACAGTAAATTCTGTGATAAGCTCTGGAACCTACGATAATTATGACTATGATGAGCAGAGATAAAACAGTATGCTTTTGCTATGTACATTGTTACATGAATAAAGGCTCTAAGTGTGTTATTGTGTTTACATGAAATAACTGACAGAACTGACTGTTTTCTTAATGATTAAGAAATAATGACATTTTTTCATATGCTACTGACTTTATATATCAACAGGTATTTTGTTTGTTTACTAAGTTTAGTTTTAGTTTATTTTGTTTGAAATTCAGTCACTCTACAACTGTTTAAGTCTAGGCTAAAAACATTCTTATTTACTCAGGCTTTTTGTTAAATTTAGACCGGGATGCATGGCTCGAGTTGGCTCTTGCCTCTTGGCTGTGTTAACTTCTGGTTCTCCTCTTTCTAGCTATACTGCTATAGTTAATGCTGCCGGAGTCTCATGCTTCACAGGGAATCAGTGATTGTTAATAGACTCTGTGCTCATAACCAATAAGTAACTACAGTTTCTCTTTTCTCTCCAAGCTGATGTTAACAGCTCCAGCACCACACACTTACATGTTTCTCCACCTCATCATCACTCTACTGGTTTTTATCAAAAGAAAACAGTCCCACCATGCCCAGGCCACATCAGAGTGCAGGGAGTTTTCCTTTTCCACTGTCACCCTAGGATTGCTCAACTTGGGGTTGGCCTTTTAAGATAATATAATATTGTAAAGCTGCTTTGAGGCAATGCACTATTGTAAAAAGCGCAGTATAAATACATTTGACTTTGACTTTGATACTCAGGTTTTGGGGTCAATCTTAGCGTAATAATTTGACCTAATGCATTTCTTAGGACTTTATGAGGAAACTGGAGTACCCAGAGTAAACCCAGATGGACATGGGGAAGGAAGGCAGAATACATACAGAAAAAACATATTACCTGGTCAGAACTGTAATTTAAATACCATTAACTAAAAGTCTGTTTTCTTAAGTGAAATTTAAATGTCAATGTTAACTGAGAATGGATTAGTAGGGTTGTCCCTGCCTTGTGATCTAGGTCACTGGCAGTGTACTGGCTTTCCTGTAACCCTGTCCAAGGATTAAGCAAATAAAAAAATGAATGAATAAATGTTTACTATAAATTAAGTGAGCTCACACTTGCTAGATAAAATTAACTTTGGCTGTAGCAAAATAAATCAAAGCAATTCCTGTGCATGTAACTGACCTGACTCCAAAGTTAGGGTTAAATATTAATTTCAATTCTTACCCGAAAAATAAAGAAGTCACTCTATAAAAATAAGGCAATGCAAAAGATATTACATATGATGACCAATGTCAGTGTAGTACATGCATGAACCTATATGAACCAAGGAGAGGAACAGTACAGAAAGGAGTAATATGGGCATCTAGCATATGGTTGTGTTAATAAATATGTGCATTGACAACTGAATTTTTTAACTCTGAAAGTATAAAGTCGTAGCTAGAAGCTCCAGACAGTACTGAGGCTGGTATTTGTGTGTGCATGCCCCCCTCAGTGGAGCAGTCACCAGCCCAGCTGTGCAGATGCTGGTGTGATGTGCTAGACTGAGCAGAAGCATTTACTGCCATGCTTGAGAAAGCACACACACACACACAGATATGAGAGTGGCCAAGGGGACACTGAGCTGCATGAGACTAATCAGTCACACATCTGCAAATCTATACGCATACTGACTACAGATTAAGGACTGTGATGCTGACTAGACCTAAGTCCAGACCTAAGGCTTTGTAATATTATTATTATTATTATTATTATTATTATTATTATTATTATTATTATTGTTAATTATTTTAAATCTTGATTCACTTGATGATCTGTAGTCTACAGGATGTGCGAGACCATTTCTCTGAATGAGCATCAGAGACTCAATTCTGCTTACAGGAGACGCCACAGGACTAGCTGGTCAACTGCCTGATTTACTGAAAAGATCCCAGTGTGAATGTCAGCTCCAAAGAGCATGTGGCCTTCACGAGTGCCTAAGTATAACAGCTTAGCCACCGCACACCAGCTACTGCCTCACTGCTGTGGGTGACAGGTCTTAAAGGTATGTCTCGGCAGTTCGTTTCCCAGGCCGTTTCTATGTCTGACAGAGAGAATAATAATTTTCTAAATTCTATGCATACAGATCTGAATGCACAATAAAATCTCATCCAAGATCCACATATGTTCTTCCTCAGTTAATCAGTGCAGCTGTCTCCACAATTACATTGATGCAATTTGACAAACATCAAAGGTAAAGCCCTATCGACTGGAAATAAAGTCAAGTTCAAAATGAGCTAAACACATAAGGTATTCAAGAACTTCTCAACCTAATTTCTATTTACTGACTCAATAGTGTATCAACAGTTACCACAGACAGTTTGGACTTATAACTTAACTGGAAGGAAGAACTGAAGCTTGTTTATGCCATACTCACTTACTCCAGATCTAAGGGCCATTACAAGTCTAAGGGCACTTGTCAGAGCAACCAATAAACTTTGACGAGTTTACTTGTATGTTAAAGGTTTTGGGTTTAAAGGCCTTTCTCAAGGGCTCAATCTGATAACATCAGAAAATCAGACTTTCTCTAATCTGATCAATGAGTTTACATGAGCTTGGCTACACAGATAATGGAAATGCTTCGTGTTTACACAACTCTATGGCAAGAATTGGAATTCTACTTTGGAACTAGCCAATAATCTCACAGAAAGATGTAATGTTAATGCCAAACTTTAATAATCAATAAATTAATGAATGATTTTATCAAGCAAATACTGTGTTTCAAAGTCTCCCCAAACTCCCTCTTCATGGGGGTGCATTTAATTCCTGGGGTTGCCAGATCCCAAAAGCCAGGTTTAAGGAAACAATTCAAAACAGCACTACACTACCTGATTATGCTTGCATGCATACACAGACTGTGAAAACGGACTGAAATCAGAGTAAGATTATACATGCACTGATAATTCCAGCTCTCTTTATCGGATTTTTAAATATGATTCCTAATCTGATCTAATTAATCAGAGCAAGCTGTTTACAATATCACTTGAATGATCAGATAATTGCAGAAATTTAAGTGCAAAAATTAAGTGTTTGTAAATGCACTCATTGTAGTACTGCAGACTGTATTTGCAGACTGCAGACCTACATTATTGTAAAGCTGCCTTTAGACAATACTTTACTGTAAAAACTGTTTATATACATGAATCTGACTTTTTTCAGTACAAATATTGTAAACATGAATAATCTATAGTAAACACCTATATGCTCACATTGGGACACTATAGAGACACAAAGTAACCTAATTCCAAATGTACAATACAGGAGGAAACCAGAGTACACCATGGAAACCCATGCAGACACTGGGTGAAAGGGGAAACTCCACACGTGCAAAGTCTGGAAACCAGGAAACTCTGAAGCTGTAAGATGAAAGAGCAAACAACAACATCACTGTGGTGCCCCTGACATAGATGTCCTGGATCATTGTAATTGCAACAGTAATTAAAATAGTTCGGAGCAACTTCAGCTTAGTGGTAAAGCCAACCCATAATCTCAAAGATTGGACGCCTACAAATAGTGTACAAACAGTCAATTATTGGATTTTATACTCAATAATAAGTTCAAACTAGTGTAGGAAACAACATTACCACTGTTTGGCAACATTACCACTTTTTTATTTTATCTAATGGCCTAAGAGTTGTGCACAGTACTCTACAATGCCTAAAAAGATTGGTGGAGGAGGAATACAAGGCTAGATGATGGGAAAATAATATTCTAGAGAACTATGTGCTTCCAACTTAGTAGCAACAATTTCCTTCTTTTTGTTTCAGCAAAAATAATTGCATAATAAATATTAAAATATATAAATATGAATAATACTGCAGTCCTTGACTGAAGAGTTCAGTCCTTGTCTCCAATATGATGCAGCTTTCATGCTCTTCAGTGTGACCCTTAGCATCTTTGATATATAATATCAAAATTGTTCATATTAACAAGTACGTTTTTGCAAAAAGAAAACAGTCTAGACTGTTTTAAGAGTTCCCTTATTCAGAGCATCGTGTAGCCATGTAGGATAGATAGACTGCTGCACATGCACACGTAGAGCATGCAGAGTGCACAAACCAAGCTGGTGTTCCACCTAAAAGTGCATAACTTACAATAAGTTAAAAATGCGTGAACAAACCAGGAGACAAAATACAGACACCACCAGCCATGCAGTGTATGTTGTGAGATTTATTTGATCACTCATCGTAACTTGCATTGAGAAGGTTTGGCTTTAAAAAAGACAGATGCTTCAAAGCCTTTCACTGATCAACCCTTTGCACTGTGAAGTTATAGCTTGGATGTTGTAGTGAAATATAAAACCTTCTGCAGTTTAGGCACTCCAGCTGTTATTTGAATGTTTTGTAAGTAAATAAATAAGAGTTTTTCTTACATTTAAATTTCCTTTACTGTTTTTCCATTCGTGCCATTCGTAGGCAACAACTAAGAACCTATTAACAAGAACAAGCTCGTACAAGGCAAGACATTTACAAGTACATTTTTCAAGGTCGCAAAGAATCATCAAATTATTGTTATCGACAAAATCCCTAAAAATATCAAGATATCATTTTCTGTCCAAATCGCCTACCCATAGTGTGTGAATATGTATTCATCTAACTCCAAGTCGTTCCAAAAATATGGAATTGTTCTAGAAGCAAAGAAGGACAAATCCATATTGGAATGGTGTATATTCATGTGATATTCGTCTAGACACAGGCATTTAACTATGTAGTGTATTTACGATATAAATAATATCAAGACTTATGTCTGATTGTCATAGCTACCATATAACCAGTTACAAGAAAGAGATAGAACCACTCAGAAGTCTAACCACACCACATACACTCTGCTTGTGATTCATGGGGGAGGAGTCATTAGCGTCATTCCAGATGCTTCTGTGAACCAATAAACAGCAGCAGTCAAGCAAGACTGATTTGAATTCATCACTCTCTCTCTCTCTCCTTTCCTCTGTCTATTGCACTGTCTCACCCTCTCCCTTCCCCCGCTTCATTTCTCTCTGTCCATAGTTGCAAGCAGTTCCCTGATGAGTCACCTAGCATTCTGTCATCTGAACAGGGGCCACTGCTGCAGAGACAGAGAAAAAGAAATTGAGAGAGAGATAGAGAGAGAGAATATAAGTGAGAAGATAGGAGTGAGAAATAGGAAGAACGAGAGCATATTTTGCTCCATCGTCCTCTCACAACACCTCCTCTGTCTGTCTGTCTCTCTCTCTGCCTCTCTCACAACCCCCCCACCCCGTTCCTTTCTCATGTGTGCTTTTTCAGAATCAAATTTCTAAGATCCCGAGCATATCGAATTCACCATGTTACTTTGTGCATACAGGAGCAGAAGGAAGCAACAATGTCGTCCAAAATACCAGCGAAATGGAAAGCAAGCTCCTCCAGCGGAGCGACTAAATTATGGAAATAGATAAATAAATAAATAATAATAACGCACTTGGTATCATTTCAACACCGCTGTGACTAATCAGTATGGCTGAATGTTTTCCTGCGTCTTGTGTGTTGCAGTAGCAATCGTTTTCTATGAATATTTACTCCCCACCTCCAGGTTGAAATTCCAGTCATATGCACCCCGCTATGTATTAGCTCATGCATGCTCAGGTTTGATCAGTCCTGCTCAATCACAAGACTACTGGTTTTCTATGCTTGAATATTTCAATATGATTTTAAATTTCTGGTTTAAAATGATCAAAAAAAGGGATACAGGTATGTGCCGTTTAATGACCGTCTGACCATCATCTGTTCCTTTTAATGACCAAGATCCTAAAAATGATAATAAATTACAAAATGAAACAAAAATCTTTTATCTCCAGCTGGCCTCCAATTAACAGAGGCAGGAGTTAGAGTCTACATTTACATTTAGCCATTTATCCTGAGTGACTTGCAACTGATACAGTCTTACAATTCAAGCAATGATGGGTTAAGGACCCAACTGTGGCAGCTTTGCAGAGGTTAAACCCAGGACCATCAGGTCCAGAGTCCAGCACCTTAACTGCTAGGCTACCACAGTCCCACAGTTCATGTGTCTGCATGTGTAACTACTTTACTGTACTTGCTTGCTCACATTAGGACTAGGGACTAATTTTCTCTACTTATGTACTTAGCTTGCATGTGTATGTGTCTGTCCTATTGAAACCTGTAGTCCTTTGTTCCCTCACTACCTGTAAATTCTCTCTCACCTATAACCTATTCTGTCAAACAAACATATCAGGCTCACCACACCAGCCTCTTAAGCCTCTTATGGCTTTCCCCCAACACAGAGTCATAACAAGAGCAAGCTCCATTACTGTGCTTTCTATAAAGTTTGTGAATTTCCATAAATTAAAACTGCGGTAGGATTAGAGATGCTGTGTACAATTGCACTCAATTTGCACCACTGCACCATTTTCAATGGTATCTCTGATGCATTTATGTATTATTTGCACACAGTTTTCTTGCTATATTACATTACACAAACAGTACATTAAAATGGGTTGTACCGAATACCTTGGTGACTCTCAGTATGTCACTTTCAGAGATTTCCACCTTTCCAACAAGTCAGTTCAGTGAGTCATGGCTTACTGTACTACAAACAAGTTTAAAAAAACAATGAAAGCCTCTTAGGACAACAAAGGATGGCAAACTTACTAACACCCATGTTTTAGGTATATAGTTGGCCACAAAATTTTGACTTTGTAGTTTATGTTGTACTATTAAAAGTATGTTACACAATATTAACGCTGGCACTAATTATCACGGTTTTGTTTTGCACATCCAACTACATAATTTATTTCAGGACACTCAGGACTGTACATATCCACATATTCTATATATTGCATATTATCACTTACACTGCTTCCATTTTGCACCTGTCCATATTTATTTATTTTGTATATTTGCACATCTAATTACCAGCACTTCTCAGTTCTGTTTACATTCTTTGTACCGTATATTAGCCATTGCACATTTGTATCATGTCTCTTCCTCTACCACCTATTGCACCTTATGTATATAATTACTGTATCTTGCACTTCTGGTTAGATGCTAACTGCTTTTCATTGGCTCTGTACCTGTACTCTGCACAATGACAATAAAGTTGAATCTAATCTAATTATTAAAAACATGTTTGTACTAAGAAGAGAAAGCTCATACATGTGACAGTTATGAGTGATCATTAACCCTTTGTTCTTTTAACTTTTCCAAGTTGGATTTGTGCATTGAAAGTGATATTTTTTTTACTACTTCATTTAGCTTTGAGTGAAAACGTGAATTGTCCCACAAAACCAGAAAACATGGCATATTTTCAGTGCACCAGGCTGAGGTTCTATATGAAGTTAATTAGTGGCGGTGATGTGGTTGCACATGCACCCACCATCGGAACCCGTCAGACTTGACATATAAATGTGGTTTGAATCTGATTGTGACAACTCACAGTCCATGTTTAAAGCCATTCAGACTGCGCAAAATTGTTGTAGCTCAAGTTGCATTCGCGATCAGCAAATCTTGAGGTTCCCTTCTATCCATAACCTTAGTTTCTTTCTTATATTTTTGGTGGTCTTCTGAAACCCTCCGTGTTTTCACAGCACTTGTTTGTTTTTGCTGTGGGTTTTTATGAGCCTCCAGGACATTTCCCCTGTTCTGCAACCACTGGAGTGTGCTTTTTACTACTGTGTTTCTGTGTCTATTTGATGTATTTACAATGTCTTTTTAAAAATAGGAACAGTGTAGAGAAATAAAGCCTACCTGTGTCACAGGATGTAGAAAATAAAGAAGAACCTTAACACACCACACCAAATTCTTAAATATACAGTGCACCAAGACAAATCCCACATTTCTGTAAGGTTCAGCGAGTGGTTAAATCATATTGGAATGTGACAGCTGAACTATGAATCTTCTGGTGGGACAAGTGTTAAGCTATCCTCAATATAAGGTATCCTCAATTCAATCCCATCCATAAACTTAATCAGTGTTCCTTGTATTTTCAGTAAAATATTTCCTTGTATTTACTAAGTAAGTGATACTTAGTTCTTACTCTGTTCTTGTTACTCTGTTTCGCTCTCTTGATAGGAACTCGGCAATGTGCCTTATACGGAGTCACATGGTGGGAGTGATGAGTGCTGGGAAATGTAGTGAGGAAAAGCCATGGTTACACAATAATACATTATTTAATATATTACATAAGATATTCAACACTGTATTGTAAAATGAGCTTTATGTTATTGATTTTGCCAACTGTAGTCTAAGTAATTTAAGCACTCTCCTGTGCTAGACCAGGCACCGTGTGATGTAGGGGGTCATGTAGCCTGCCAGCACTGGTATCCCTGCAAACTCATTATCCCATTATTTTAGAGGTCCCATTAATTTAAAGGTCTAAGAGTATGAGGAAAGCTGCAGAAAAAGAGATCCTGTTAGAATGGATTTGTCTGAACATATCACCATCCTGATTGGGGACTACCTGTATGAATTTCACTTGTCAATGTGTTCTTTCCTTTATTACATAAACAAGTCCGAAATTCATTTTTTGTGTTTTTTATTCTTATATTCCGTAATGGCTCCATAAATCTAATTAGACTCCGCATCCATTTGACAGGATAGCACTTTAAAGCTGAGTAAATAAATAGCATAGGTGAAAGTGCTGAGAGCAGAAGTGAAGAAGAGTTTGTTTTTTTCGCAGATTGTACCAGTGCCTAGTCTGATGTCTTGGTTTATTAAGACTCTATAAATACTCAGTGCTTCTCTTTGTATCTCTGTCTGTATCTTTGTGTGTATCTCTGTCTGTCTCTCTCTCTGTCTGGGAAATGTAGTGAAGAATAATATTTTTTTAGTTTGTTTTTTACTTTTAATACATTATTCAATAAATTGTGAGATAATCGTTCTAAAGTAATCTCTTGGTTGATGAATTGTCATTTAATTTTGGCGCTTTAAGTATGTTTAAAGTAAGCCACGCTCTACAATAGTCTTTCTGCATTTGACAGTAATGGCGGGAGTGTTGAACGATGGAAAATATAGTGAGAAAAAGAAATGGTTGCAGGAATGTTTTAAGCATGTTTGAGCTAGGCTGTGTAATAATTTATACAATATATATTAAACCCCTTGGTTTATGATAAATTCAACTTACAGTGGATTTGTCAGAATGTGTCCTCATCATAAATTGAGAATCTGTACATGGCAAAATATACACTAAACACTGATAATTGGAAGATGTGTTGGTATTTCATTAGCAGAATGTCTTAAACATAAATTAAAGATCTAAGTTCCTAGGTTAAATACTCAAGTTCCTATATCAAAATACTGTTACTGTGCCTGTGCCTACACATACCACTGTGTTACAATGAATAATAGTAGTATCATAACAAGCAATGATAACTGATGTTGTGCATGCTGACATTGCCGTATCAACATAATATGTTCATATTGCTCAGTCTTTGTGTCTCTGTAGAACAGATGTTCGCACATCTTTGCTGTGCCATTCCTCAGAGCTATGCTTTAAATCCAACCAGTGTTATGATTTGTCTGCATCTCCATGGACTTGTTTAAAGTGCTCATATACTGCATAAGATGTCATGTACTGCAGCCAGTCTCCATACAGATGAAACTGATGTCAAATTTAGCCTTACTGATGCCATTAATTCATTTTCATACCCAATTAATCCAGTTCAGGGTCACCGGGGCAAAGGAGATCTAAATTGGCAGCACAAGGCACAAGAACCATCTCTAGCCCGGGTGCTGATCCATTTCAGGGCATGTGTTTTTGCATACACTCTCACTGTGACACTGTGTAATGTGTGGAAAAACTGGAATGCCTGACAGAAACTCATGCAGATGCAGGGACAAGAAACAAAATCCTTACAGAGAGCATCCAGGCAGGAACCAAATTGTGGATTTCTTCAACTGTGAGGTGACACTGCAAGGCTCTTGTGAACTATGCTGCCCATTAATGATGTCATGTCATGAAAATATATTTAACACATTCACTATTCTTCACATGTATCATGCGCAATAAATGTGTTAATTTATTAGGCCTACTATGCTATTTGTGTCCATTTTTGCCTTCACAAATGCCACATTAATGGAATTGATTCAACAAGGTGCTGGACACACTCCAAAATTTTGGTCCAGATGGACATGATAGCATCACACAGTTGTTGCAAATTTGTCGGCTGCACATCCATGATACAAATCTCCCATTCCACCACATCCCAAAGGTGCTTTGTTGAAATGGGATCTGATGCCATTTGAGTACAGTAAATTCCTTATCATATTCAAGTAACTAGCTGAGGCGATTTAAGCTTTGTGACATGGCACGTTTCCTGCTGGAAATAACTATCAGTAGATGGTACACTCTATGGTCACAAAGGGATGGACATAGTCAGCAATAATGCTCTGCTAGGTTGTGATGTTTAAACAGTGCTTAGTTGGTAATAACAGGGCCAAAATGTTGTCTTGACCATGCCTACATACCTAAATGTATTGGTTTCTAGCATGTGATTGGTTGATTAGATGTATGCATTTAACTTTTAACTGGTGCCCTAGGGGATGGGCTGGTACTCGTATCTAATGAAGTGGCCACTGGATGTACATGTTAATTTTATGACATATTTTTTGTCAATGTCATGTCATAACCTGTAATTGTAACATTTTTTCCGGTGTCAATTGATTTCAGAACCATGGCCAGTGCACGCACCATATGAACATGAATTCAGCACCATCAGTCATACGGACAGTTCCCTGCTCCGCTTTCCCTTGTTCTTATGGCTAGATTCAGAACCATGCAATGTGGACAGCTCCTCACTCGAAGCTCCTCCTGAAGCTGTATTGGGAGCTCTTATATGACCAGCTGCAGATGAACCAAGGGTCAGGACGATAGTTCACTAGTGGAGGTGATGTCACTGTGAATCTGCAGGACAAAAACCAAAACCAATTTTTTTTTATCACAACGGGTCATCTTGACCATGTTTACTTACCTGAAAGCATTGAGTTTCTGCCATGTGACTGGGTGATTTAGATATTTTTGCAGGCTTTTAAACAGGTGTACCTGATGAAGCAGTCATATGAAGGGACATGTGCGTTAAATATTAATAATAAAAATAGTAAAACAGTGCAACATTTGCATTACTTTCCATTTTTGTTTTTCCATCACATTCAATACACGGAACACAGTCTCCTGCCGGTCTCAAAGTCTGAATTCATTATTCATACATGTGGCAGCAGGGCTAGTAAAGGCCCTGCCTAAGCCACCAAAACTATCCCTAAGCTCTGCATTGCTTTCATTTTTTCAGAAACATAATGATACTGATTGTTACCTAATTTGGTCAACAACCTTGAATACACTGCCAAGAAACTGTAATTAACATATATTCTCGCTGGGTTTTTGTAAAAATGTTTTGTATTTCTGATTGGTTTGTGTACTGGTTATGTTAACATGGATAAACTGTACTGAACATCACACTGTATAAAATACTGCAGTTCTTAAGGTAACCCCTTACCTGTCCGGTGGTTGAGATTTATGCTGGTTCTGATAAATCCATCATACACTAAATGTACTATTAACAGTAAAGTTTAATAATACCATATATATATATATATATATATAGCATAACCTACCTTAATCATGCTGTGTTAATCTCATGTAATGTTTGAAATAATGTACGGGACATGAAAAACAAAAACAAAATGGTTAGTCCATTGGCATGGCTTCTCAGCCACGTCTACTGGCTGCTGCCCAGGTCTCCTGCATCCTGCATCGTACTCTGCATCGATTGGTTGAAAATATCGAAATTCAGAATGCGATTTCAGCTAAATGTGTGTTTCTGTGTATTATCAGATTACCATAATACAATACAAATGTCATAAACCGAACCATGGTAATTGGAGGAGTGCCTATATCTCCTCAGAGCATCTATAAAAAAAATACACAAACGGGAACGGGATCATAGAGGACAAGAAGTTTGCCAGCTGAACATGATTAAGATTAAGATGCAGCAGAAAAAAAAGAGTTAAACATTTTTCTCTACTACTTTCTGTGCCTCTTTAACGTTTGTCATTCTGGCAAGGTCATGCTTCCTCTGCAGAGACCATGTGTCTGACCTGCAGATTTGTTGCTCTTCTCACATCTGTTCTTATTTTCTTTCTCTAACACACATACAAACACACACACGCACACAAAGTTATAAACACACACTGTCACTAGGGTTTCTATTAATCCAGGCTGATGTGTGACTCAGCATGAGCAAGATGGCCTGGCATGCGCGTGTGTGTGTGTGTGTGTGTGTGTGTGTGTGTGTGTGTGTGTGTGTGTGTGTGTGTGTGTTGGGGTTTTGGGGGAGGAGTTGGCGTGTGTGTGCGTGCGGGTGTGTGTTTTGCAATGTCACTAGCAGAAGGGAATTTTTAATATATTATTTATTAATGCACCATTTTATCAAGATGTACCCTTAGAGCCAATCTTAGATCAAATATTGTCATATATTGTAACACACTGCCATCCTCCTTGTGTTGCTGTACAGCTACAGCCAAGTCTGGCAAAAAGCTTATAGACAAACATCGCTTTGCGCTTTAAAAATGCATATGCATACTGAGCACAGTACTTTGCAGGACCCCAGAAATTTCCTCTTGTTGGGTGATAATGGAAACTCTAATAAAACCTGAATAAGTCGTGTATGTGTGTAAATATCCTGCTCATAAACAGTTTTTTGTCTATCCTTCAAATCCACATGCTTTTCCAAATAAGCATTGTGTAGAAGTCCTTAGCTCAATCTGAGCTCTTTGTAAATCCTTAAAACATATTTATTTCTGCTCTTTTGAAGTGCTTCTTGTTACTGAAGTGGTTTAATTATCAGTGAGCTGTTTCTTTGTTGTTAATTAGTTACCTCTTTAATTAAAACCATTTGTAAATGGTGGAAAATTAGAAGCGTACACAAAGTTAATAGCACAAGCACAAGTGATTGATAAGAGATCTCCACTAAAAACCTTTATCTGTCCAGGACTATCATGAATGAAAGGGAGAAAAAATACAAGCACTAAACACTAATTGTTGTGAACACAATTACACATAGTGTTTACCAAACATTCTGAATGGTACTTGTTACTGTGCCATTTTGTTTTTTCTACATCCATAGCATCGTAATTTCCTTTAAGCAGAGCATTAATTTTGGGGAATGTTTAAGAGATTAACAGACCCAAACTCACATTCAGTTTCTTCTTAACATTTAAGACTTCTGATCATAATTCAGTGCTTAGAAGGATCACTAATAAATGAATTTTCTCCCCAAATTGCAGACTTGTTTTGAACCAGGCAGCCCAGATAAAAAGTAATTGCATGTGTCGAGACAGTGGTGGTGCAGCGTTTAGATTACTGGACCAGAAATAGCAGCGTGACACTATTTGGGTTTTAAAATATGTGTCAAACCAAAAGTTGCATGGATTGCAAAGAGAAGTAATATAAAATTTAATTTAAAATTAAATGTAACATTTCTAAATTTGTAGACTGGTCTTATATAAGCTGTACATGTTCAAAAAAACAAACAGTCCAGCATTTGTGTTAAAAGTTAAGTTGTTTAACACAGTGACTTTTATAATTTCGCTACAATTGAACTTTAAAAGATACAAATTTTGTTGCACTTATAAAAGACAGTTTGACTAATCAATTTGCAGTTTTTTTACAGATAGTGTGACTTACAAGTGAAATGGTTGGATTTTACTTAAACAATTATCTAGCATAATATCATAACCATGTCATTAATAATATTACAGTGGTTCCATCTAGTGCTGCCAAGGCTTTGGCCTGCCTAAGCATAGATTCCACAAAACCTCCTTTAAGTGCAATAATTGGTGATATAGGGCCTTCATGGATTGGATTTGTTTGTCCAGCACATCTGACAGATCTGGGGAATTTGAAGGCCAAGTCAATGCCTTGAACTCTCTGTTCCCAAAATCATTATAACCAGAACCATTTTTACCAGTAACATTATTGGTAAATGAATGGGTGTACTTGGTCTGCGGCAATTTTCCAGTAGGTTGATGTCAATACAGTTCATTTGCATTTTATTTCAATTTTTTAATAGGTTTCCCAGCAAAACTTTGCCCAGAGCGTTACACTGTTATTCATTTAATCTGCTAGTTCTTTTAACAATATGGATGTTTTGTAAAAAATATTGGAGATTATTTATTTCTTATGTCATTATTTTTATGTTTAGTCATTTACCAGACAATTTTCCAGAGTGATCAGCTGTATGTGTGACAGTGCTACGGGTGGCTACGTTTTTAAGATGAAAAGACAAACATGAACTTCAGCTTGATCATTTAGGCAAATTTAGATACAAATTGTTCCACCCCTTTTTACCTTTTACTGTTATTTGTCATAAAAGCATTTGCTATTATGCAAATGTCTTCAAATATTGCAAAATGCTTGCCAAATCACTTCAACTGTGTATAGCTTTTTGTGCATGTCATGTTCCATAACTCAGTAATGAGTCATTTTTGTGCTGACGTTTTAACTCCAAGTTCATTGTTTTCTAGCCCTCTGGTGAGATTTTCAAGATCAGTCATGTTAACTAATATAGTCTCTGAATACACCGACTCTTTTATCTCTTCTTCATCTCACTCTTTGTCGTTCTCTCTGACTCTCTTGTTCATGTTACATTGATCTACAGCTTATAAAAGGATAAACTGTATTTGCTGGGTTTTAGTGGCACATTTTATTAAATGATTTATTTTCTCAATTATTGTTTTAGATAATGGCATGTAAAGGCCAATAATACCCAATCTGTCTTTATTTTTACGTCCCATGTGCAACATATGAACATGCTGCATTGGCAGCTTACCACATTTTCTCTCTAAAACCCTAATGATCTAAAGATGATGCCACATTTACAGCACTTAGCAGACTTACAATTAATGCAGTCTTGCAATTCAAACAATTGTGGGTTAAGGGCCTTGCTCAGAGACCCAACTGGGGCAGAGGTGGGACCTTCTGGTCCACAGTCCAGTACCTTAACCACTAGGCCACCACAGTCCCACACCCAGGTCTTCTATTTCAATGGACCATGTGCCACTGAGCCATGGGTTTATTAACTTGGGCCATGGTTAACCACAATCTCCAGTTCTGTCCGGATATCATTCTGTAACTGCTGTGATAATATATTCTTCATATCATTCCATCATACGCCTCTGTAGACCTACTCTTACGATTTCAGCATCCACAGAGGATATTTAGAAAAAAAAATTAATGGCTCCCTTAATAGGAATCTCAGAGCTGCAGAACTCGAGGCATTCATGCCAGGATGCCATGGAGAGAGAGAGCTAATTAAAATGCAATAAGGAACAATTTGTGTTGTTGGCATAAATTTCTGAGGCAATCATACATGGACGTGTATCAAATGTACAAAGATCAACCCTTTTTTTACTTCACTAATACAGTTTCATCAAATCTTCTCATATCTCTATGATTTATCTAAAGTTAGAATATTTGAGATATGACATTTGGCTGTTTGGTTGTCGGGCAGTGAATTTGAGAGTAATATTAATGGCACAAATAGCAGATGTATTTAGATGTAGAACTACGTTTCATTTATTTAGATGGTTTTTATAGATGTACACCAATGCATTTGACATCTATGATAGTTACTTTATCTGTTTATTCTTTCTGACTTACAGACATATACATTGATTTATTTTATATTGTTGCCATGCATTTAGCCTATAACAGTCTAGTGTTTGAAAAAGTTTGGAAAAGCTGAGAAGACAACATGTTTGTTTTCTTTTTCTATACTCTGTATGTCTGCCTTAGCAAGCAACTCAACAAACTAAGGGCTTGGCAATGCTATAATGTTTACCCAATATATATAAACGTGTCATAACCTAGTTCTGTTGCCAGCCTGAATACAGTCGATTCCGGTTAATGGGACCACATCGGGACGCGATCGTTTTGGTCATAATAACCGGCTGGTCCGATTAAACGAACATGCCCTATGTTACAAGACGGGACGTGCTATG